>QEOT01005276.1:12689-59549 GCA_003123785.1 Pterocarya stenoptera | reverse complement strand
AGTGTTTACTGCTGGGCGTACCACTAGTACAAATTTGTAATTTTTTTAAAGTATTTTTTTAACATTCTTAATCATTAAAAAAATATACAACTTCACTAATAATCATTTTCTTAATCACGAAATTTAAAAAAATTTTAAATTTAAAATAATCGAGCAGTAATCATTAAGTAGCATTTTGCTTAAGGTAAAAGGGAGGGAAAAGTCTTCTTACAAGCGAGTTTGTGTATCGATGCTGACATGTAAAGCATTCGTTTAATAAAACTGTGTGAATTAAGACGAAAATGATTTTAGTGAGACAGAGAACCTTCTTCTCCCAAAATTTTCCTTCTTTTGTTTTTTTCTTCAATAAAAAAAAAAACCATGTCAATGTCGGTACACGGTTTGACACACAAATCGCTTGTACCTAGCAAGGCTCCACACGTACCCACACGTTACATTTTTCACTTGCCCTCGCCGCTCCTATCGATCTAGGTGTACCTATCTGTACAGAAATAACCGTTCCGAAGCAAAACGAGTAGGAAACACTTTCCATTTCAGTTTCGAGTTGGATGTGTTAAGTTATTACCCGTTACCTGAAAATAATAACCGAATTATCCTATACCTGATTTTAAACGGCACCATTTTAGCCATTTAGTTGAGTTTGGCTTGCCTTTCAGAATTAGGTCCTCTCTTTCAGGGGATGCTTGGAGAATAGGGCTGAAAAAATAAATTGGTGAACCGGCCTGAAATGGTTTCTGGGACCCATTTTGCCATTTTTTAAATGGGTAAAAATAGATCCGGTTTTTATTTTAGGTTTTCTGGCACCAAATCGGACCGGACCGGTTCTTATATTATATTTTATAATTATAATATATTTAGTTATATATAAAATAATTTTATGCTATAATTTATATGCCAAATTGCTAATTAATATAAGATTAATTTTTAAAATCTTATTACTCATAATAATCAAATAACATAAAATTAATATAAAATTTGATATAATATAAAATTAATCTTATAAACCTTAATATAACATTTTAATTAAAAATTTTAATTAATATAACCTTTTTAATTTTATAACATAAAGTTTTAATATTAAACATGAACATTTATTTGATAATATGTTATTAATATAAAATATATATTAATTACATTTTATGGCTTAATAAATTCTCAATATATTCCTTTTAATAAATATATTTCTATACATTTGATTATATGGTTGAGAGGAAGAAGAAGAAGAGTAAGGAGAAGACGGATGTGGGCCCAAGATAGAGGAAGGAGATGATTAGACGGTCCCAAACCAGCTCCCTTCGACCTCGCCAGTTCATTGATGATACCATTAAGTGGCCTCCACCTCGTGCTCTTCTCAGTGACTGAACCACCATTCCCGAATCACCCACAAGCTTCACAGAAGCTCAGAAGTACCCCGAATGCCATGAGACTATGACAAACGAGTTCAATGCTCTTCTAGCTAATCATACATGGTCCTTGGTTCCATCTTCACAGGCCTCTAACACCGTTATGTGAAAATGGGTGTTTCATACCAACGGCTCGTCGATGGCTCCATTGAATGCCGAAAAGCTCGGCTAGTCACCAAGGGTTTTCTTCAACAATCTGAGGTAGATTTTGATGAAACATTTAATTAGTCCCGTTGTGAAGCCCACAACCGTGTGTTCTATCATTGCTCTTGTTGTAACTCGTCAGTGGCCAATATGTCATTACGACGTTCATAATGCGTTTCTCCACAAACCCTTGCATGAAACCGTGTTCATGACCCAACCCCCTGGATTTACTCATCCTCAATTTTCATCTCATGTTTGCAAGTTGCATAAGGCTATCTATGGACTTCGCCAAACACCACGTGAATGGTACTCAAGGCTAAGCTGCCATTTGGTTGATCTCAGGTTCACAATTTCCTCAACAGATCCCTCACTATTTCTACGTAAAACCAAGTCCAGCACAATCTTTGTCCTTGTCTACGTTGATGATTTGTTGATCACTGGTTCCTCAACTTCTCATATATCAGAACTAATCACCAACTTGCATATTGATTTTCCCATTACCGATCTCGGTAACCTGCATTACTTTCTCGGTGTTGAAGTGACCTCCACACCAAATGGTTTGATTTTAACCCAGCACAAGTACATTCTCGATCTCCTTACACAGACCAATATGCAACTTGCTAAACCTATAAAGACTACCATGGCCACCTCTGAAAAATTAAGTGCCTTTACAAGGAACATCTTTGAAGACCCTACACTATACTGAAGCACTGTCGGTACACTTCAATACTTGTCTTTCACAAGGCCTATTTTATCTATGCTGTTGGCAAGGTGTGTCAATATATGCATGCCTGTTGTGTACCCCATTGGCAAGCAATGAAACGCATCTTGCTCTATCTAAACCACACATCACAAGTTGATTTGCAATTTTCACCATCTTCAAATCTCAATCTCACTGCATTCTCTGACGTCGACTGGGCAGGGTATCCTGACAATCGCATATCAACAAGTGGCTTTTGTGTCCTTTTTGGAGATAATTTAGTATCTTAGTCTTCGAAGAAACAACCTACCGTCGCCCGTTCTTCAACTGAGGCCGAATTTAAAGCCGTTGCTAACACCACAGTAGAGGTCATTTGGCTACAACATCTCTGCCATGATTTGGATATCACTCTTACTTGTGCCCCTTTGATTCATTGTGACAATATGGGTGCGACTTACCTTTCCTCAAATCTAGTTTTTCATGTCCGAACTAAACATATCGAGATCGACTTCCACTTCGTACATGATCGGGTCTTAAATAAGTCACTGCAAGTGGCGTTTATTTATGAAAAAGATCAAGTCGCTGATGCATTAACAAAGCCTCTCTTTGCTGCATGATTTGCCTCTATGTGTTCAAGTCTGCACCTACAACACTTGCCGCTTGACTTGAGGGGTATGTCAAGGCTAATATTGTCCCAACAATAAAGCCTAGTTCACAAGTCTCACAACCAAAGGATTATAGCAGCATCATGTAACAAACACCTGCAGCATGCAGCGGTGCACCTCATTCCGTTTGCAACAAACCTAGGTCTAGAATATTCTTTCATATAAAGCCTTTCATTTTCAGCTATAAATGTACAAAGCATTACTGTAAAACTTCAAGCAATGAATATAGAAAAATAGAGGAACCTTTTCTCCAACATAGCGAAGCCAATGCCATTTAAGCCGGTAATTACTTGGCCCTCCTCGGCCTAGCAAAGAAGCAAAGTAGGCGCCAATGTGTACCAAGGGCCGTTCTTTTCCTAGATATACGGTAAGTTTGAAATCAGATCTTCCTAATTTTTTTCCATTTATAAATATCTTTTATAATTTAAAAAATAAATCAATACAACACTTTGATCTCATCATATGTAATATTGAAATTCACTGATTATATGCCCGAATTATAAAAAATACTTTTTTTTTTTTTTATTCTTTGTAAGCACTCCCCACAATCATCTTATCATGAAAGCGTGTCTTCTCTCATGCTGCGAGTCTGCCTCAGCTTTCATTTTGACAATTACCTTTTTATTCAAAAAAAAAAAAGACAATTACCTTTAGTTAATGAAAAATGAGTCATTGAGAAAGGGAAATGAATTGTTAAACAAAAATAATAAAGTTACTGCTGTTATACAATTATCCAATAAAATATTAATTCTTATTTTTAACTTGAAGTGTTTTAATTGAAAAAAATATTAGAGTTAATTAGAAAATCAATACCTCTTGCTCATTTACAAATTACTTTTCCGATTTCATTATTTTTTATTCTTATTATTTTTCTAAATATTTTTTTAAACTCTTTAAATATTTTAAAAATAAAAATTTACAAATTCATTAAAAATACTTTCTTAACTATTAAATAAATAAATTAACTAGTAAATTAACTTTTTTTTTTTTAAGTTAGTTTAGATACAGTTCTCAAATAAAGACTATACATACAAGTCCATACAGTATATTTTAAAAAAATTTAAATTACAATAATTTTTTTTAAAATAATTTTTTTTTCCTTTTACTCATATTTATCAGTGGAACTGTACAAGCAGTTCTCACTTAGGACCACAAATATATATATATATATTTTTTTTTTGTTAAGTAACTTTTTCCGATGGCCACCAGTGGCATTTCCCTTTGCCACACATCACCGACTATGAACGCCTGAAACCACAATCACAGTATGAGAGTAATCTTTGTCCGACGAGCAACGAAGACTTTGAGTCAGTCATCTAAAAAAAGTCGTCCTACTTGAAATGGGCTTCCCCTTTGCCTTCCAGGAAGTTGCAGAAAATAAAACCCGTTTCTCCCAAAAGATAGGTAAAAAATAATGATAAAATAATCACTGAGATCACTCTACTATCCAAACACACCTACTCATCATCTGAGTTGGAGCAACACTAATGTTCATAGCTTTGTGCTGATCAATTTCTCTCCTGGTCAACAGAATTTTTTTTCTTCACTTTTGTACGAGCTCCGAAAGGCACCAGTGTGATCTCATAAATATCTTTTATATCTTTTATAATTTAAAAATAAATAAATACAACTATGGCCACACGTCACCGACTATGAACACCTGAAACCACAATCACAATATGAGAGTAATCTTTGTCCGACTAGCAACGAAGACTTTTGAGTCAGGCATCTAAAAAACGTCGTCCTACTTGAAATGGGCTGCCCCTTTGCCTTCCAGGAAGTTGCAGAAAATAAAACCGGTTTCTCCCAAAAGATAGGTAAAAAATAATGATAAAGTAATCACTGAGATCACTCCGCTATCCAAACATTACTCCACTATCCAAACATTACTATCCAAACATTACTCCACTATCCAAACACACCTTGCTCATCATCCGAGTTGTAGCAACACTAATTTTCATAGCTTTGTGCTGATCAATTTCTCTCCTGGTCAACAGAATTTTTTTTTCTTCACTTTTGTACGAGCTCCGAAAGGCACCAGCGTGGCTAAGGCCAGACCAGACGTAAAAAAGCATTTGTATGCAATACTTTCCCCCCAAAGCAATTGAGCCAAATTAGACCTCCTGCAAGGTCAGCCTTACATGGGGATATTATATTTAGATATTATCTCTTGCTGCTTGATGAACCTTGACATTTTGACAAAAGAGAGGGGCCTCAACCATATAGGACTAACTCACCTTCTATTTTTCAGTTGAGAAAGGAAAAATAAAGTGTTATTTTCCAAAGGAAGTCTCCCTCCTTATTCCTGACTTTTGGTAACCCTCCTATATATGTGATAGATAAGTACCTAACATAAAGTGCCTTCAGATGGACGCAAGAATGAAAATCTCATACATAAACAACAATACAAAAGGGTTAATGCATTCTGTCAAAGAACAGGCGGATTCACTTCATGCCATTTAAGCCTTCATGCCATTTAAGCCTAAAATCAATGTCTGCCAAACAAGTACGTACGGCCTGATAATCATCTCAAATTGAGATCACACATTACCGGAATAAATGTATCTCAAGCAAGCAACATCAGTATGTTAAAAGCAAATTATTATAGATTATGTCTCACCTCACTGTAGAATAAATAAAAGCAGTACTGATGTAGTTACAAAAGCACACACTGACAAGGAATTAGAAGAACCCTTGCATTAATATAGAAGAAGGCATCAAACCTCCATTGACCTGCCGCCACCATCTTCTTGCCCCATTGTCTCACCACAACCGTCCTCTTGTTCCATTGAGTTACCGTTAACTGCTTGGGGGCCTGATTCTGCTTGAAGATTATTTGGATTGAAATAGTGCTACGGGATTGAATCATATACCAATCTGACAGATATACCATCGAGTAATTTAATAAAAGAGACATGATTGTGCAGTGTGTCTTGAATGGAGATGAGGCTGAGTTCTGATTCTGTACTTGAAGAAGGTTCACCAACACTTGAATGAGACCTTGGATGGTGAGTAGGAATTGGATGGAATGCTCCTTGCTCATGACTGCAAATCAAAACAAGAGTGTAGCGTCCTTAGTAGTTTCCACTTTCCACCCTCACCTTGAGCTTTTCTTTATGCATTTCGATTTCTTTGTTACTTCTGTCTTTATCACCCAAAAAAAATGTTCCTAAATCCCACATATCTCATGTTGAATATATAAGGTGCCTCGAGTCAATGACCTCAATAAGTTTAATTGCAATTGCATTAGTAATAATAGAGATACAACTTTTTATACTTTTTTTTATAACTCTATTTTGAATTGATCGAGAGCAATTACAATTTTTCAACTGGATAATAATATATCTACAACTCTTTTACAATTTATATATATACAATCTGTCAATACAATTATGTTGCTTCGTAAAAAAATGAATTTAAATTTTATAAAATTACCATCCATGCCACATAGGGTCGTAAAAGAGTTACTAAAGAGTTGTGATCAATTGATCATTTTCCTTTTTAATAAAATAATGATATTCTTTAAATTCTATACAAAATAGGGTTATAAACAAGTTGTACAAAAGGGTTGTGCATTTATTATTTTTCTAACCCACATCTATAAAGTTAAAGCATTTCATGACCACCTCTGTCTTAATATATTGAGATATATGCCTTCTTTCTTTCTTATTCCTTTTTTTTTTTTATAAAGAAAAACTACCTGAATCTTGGACTTACCATGGCAAATTTACTTAAAAATCAAGACAATGACTAATAATGTAAACTATTTTTTACTGGTTTTTATAACGAAAAAAAATCTTTCAAAAGAATTGAACGTAACACTGAAGAAAGGTGTATAGCTCTATAGAAAATATGTACATTACAATTTACATTACATTTCAGTAAACGTTGAGAACGTTTTACACTCTCTAGTTAGATATAAAATGGTAAAAAATAAAGGGGAATCCTGGTTGTGGGGGGAGAAAAACACCATGAATAAGAATCTGGCAGGTAAGGCCCAAAGCCAAACCGATTGTTGAAATGGACCTAAGCCCAGATACAGTTATCAGTACCTATGGAGGCCCAAAGCCCTGACTAATCCATTCCTAGAGCAGTATCGACAGCAAGTCTAGGAAGTGTGTGACGAGACATGCTAACCCTGCGGTGATGGGAGATTAAGCCACTTAAGTACGGTTAAGCCAAAATGACCGCTGCATTTAATGTTTGCTCGGGGGAAAGAACGATGCATTATATACAACCCAAAGGGAGGGCGGCTAACATTTAAAACAATCCAGGACAAACAACCAATCACCTCTCATGCACGTGAATCTGAATGACTCGTGGGGGGCTACAAGTACGAGCTGGCCCGGTAGAACGTGTCAGATTAATCAACTCGGTATCAGGAATATTTGAGAAGCCTGATCTCCTACGAATGTGGAGCACCATAATACGAAGGACCCGGCCGGCCCCTATAAATAAAGTAGTCGACATCAAGAAACAGGTAATCTGATTTATCATATTGCAATCTTCTTCACCTTCTTATACTAAAATCACTGACTTAGGCATCGGAAGACCAACGGATCCCGTGGTCCCCCCTTCTAGTGCTTCTCCTTTTATGTTTCAGGGACTGTAGACGGTCAGCTCGAATGCAGACTGAAGGATGTGGCCCAAGTATGCAAAACACGACATCAATACTGGTAGACAGTTCCGACCTTATAATAATAATTTTTCTAATGGTTTGATGCCTAAGACCAGCCATTAATTACACTTAAAAATGGACTATCATCTATAACCCCTCAATTTGTTCCATTCACACCCAAAGCCACGACTAAAGTCTTGCATGCGCCAATGCCGAACCTTTGAGTACTGTTCATCCGTTTTTTTGTTTTATTTTTTTTAATGTTTATTTTTCTATTCTGTAATTTTTAGTGTTTTGTAGTTGTTTTATTTTTTTTGTTTTGTTGTTAATTTTGTTGACCATAGTGTGGTGTTGAGCCTTTGGATCGGACGTAACGCAGGGCAAGAGCTGTTCGAGAGTGGTGGGCGATGTTATGCCAGTGGTCGTATGGCCAGGCTGTTGTGGTCCATGCGAAAGTTGGGTGCTCGTCTAGTCAAGGCTCAAGATGCCGATTCTCGCAGTGGACATGACGTCCGAGGTCTCAGCAGTGCTTGGGGTCCTGTAGTTGTTTTTGTATTTAGGTGTAGTTTTGTTTTTAGTTAATAATAAAATAGAAATAGGCTATTGAATTTGATGTCCATAGCAGTATCCGGTACTCATCCTTCTAGAGAGGACTAAGGGACTTTTTAGTTCTGTTTTTAAAGAACGATTTCTCTGTTTAAGAGAGAGTTTGTTTAGAAGTTAAAACAATATCTGCCACAAAGCAATTTATGTGTAGGGAAGCTCCAGAGCAGATGCATAGTTGACTTATAGTCTAGATTTTTCATGTATTGATAAGTCACATTTGTAATTTTGATTCATTAATGAAATGAGTGTTTTCATTAAAAAAAAACCACGACTAAAGTCTCTCTCTCAAACCTACAGGCCTAAGCCTAGGTATCCTAGCTAATATGTGTTATTATCATCTGAAAAAAAAACATCCGTAGTAACAATTCATACGTATGACATAGTTTATAATTGAACTTTCTCTTGAATGATGTAAAAGATGAATTTACACCGCATTCCGATTAAAGTTAAAGTTTTTGTTTTTTTGTTTTTTTTAATCAAGCATCGAGGGGGAAAAATCGAGAAAATAAAAAGGTACCGTGAAGAGCATTAAAATTTTCAATTATATTAACCACTAAAAATGATTGTATACCAATTATATACAAGAATGATCATGCATATAATTCTTCATAAGTCTCTGTCACGCACCATTTATTATTGATAAGTTCTAGTTATAAAAAAAATCAAAATTCTATTTATTGATTGATTTGCCATGTTCCAATATTCTCTACTGTAAGCGTGTCGAGATATAAAATTGCAAATAGAATTTTTTTTTTTTTTTTAACAGAAAACGCATGAAAGTCAAATTAACATGCAAAAGTATTCTTTTCCAGAAAGGTTATCTTTTTAGAAATATATTTTATATATACGGAACGTGTAGTAATCACATATTCTATTTGAAAAAATATATATAGATTTCAAATTTAATTTTTTTTTTTTTAAATGAGTACACAACTTAATGCAAATTTATCAGTCATTACACATATTTTTCTTTTTTTAAAAAAATTTATGCCTACTAAATTAATTGAACTCTTCTACTCATCATTTCTACACCACTTACTTGCTGAGAAAAAAATAAATAAAATATAAAAAATCAAGTTGCATGTAATATAGAGATGATAAGTATAATTATTTATATTATTAAGCATTTTTGCTGAGTTATAGGATCGAATTTCAATTATATCTACCCCGTCTGTTTTGAAGTCCTGTATTGTGCGCTTACAATATATTAAATTAGCTTCGTTATTTTAAAATCTTTACACCACACATTATTCACATTAAGATGAAGAACCTTGCATTAATATATCTGTTGTGAATGAAAGTAATAAAATATAAGAGATAAGCTTAATTCGAGGAAACCAACAAAAGTCTTCTTTATTAACAAAACAACCGGGCCATTACAACGACTTGCTAAATAATGGAACTAGTGTCTGTACAAATAGACCCACTTACTCAATACTGAAGACCATTTGCCACTAAACTGAAAATCTTCAACTCAATCGTGAGCTAAATAATCTATTGGACCAACAAACATAAAATAATTATTGGACTGAACTCGTGATGCTTGGGCTCACAATACAAGAACCCCAACTCGGCCCACTTGCCTTGAGATCCTGCTCATCAGAGCCAGCACACACGGGACAGCATCAAACCCCACCATCCTCTTGCTCTGTTGGCTCGCCACTACCGTCTTCTTGCTCTATTGGGTTACCGTTAATTGCTTGAGGGCCTGATTCTGCTTCAACATTATTTGGATTGAAATACTGCTGGATTGAATCATATGTATTGAATAATCTGACGGATATACCATTGAGTAATTCAATAATCTGTTGATATGGATCGGATAATATTCTTATGGAGAATAGAGCTAAAATAACCCACCCAAAAGTAGGGAAGAGAATCAATAATAGACAAGTACATGCAAGAACACCCGAGACGTAGCAAATAAGCCTCGCGGCATGGCAATAGCTAGCATTAGGAATGGGTCGATATAACTCCATCAATGCTAGGAAGTAAGTACACATAGCTCCAATAAAAAGAGACATGATTGTGCGGTGTGTCTCGAATAGAGATGAGACTGAGTTCTGATTTTGTACTTGAAGAAGATTCACCAACACTTGGATGAGAACTTGAATGATGAGTAGGGATTGGATGGATAGACCAAGGAATCCTCCTTGCTCATGACTGCAAACCAAAACCAAAGATAATAAAATGTTCAGTAGTTTCCACCATCAAATTGATCAAATACCCCTATATATGCACGTGCATTTTCCTTTCAATTCCTCTATTATTTTTGTCTTTGCCAGCCAAATAAATGTTCTTCGAGTCAATATTGAACATATAGATTGAATTAGCATATAAACTAAATCATTTCAAGACCACTCCATTAGTGCCACATGGACGAAGGAATCTAGGATGTGCCCTAGGCTCTAGCTCGCAAAATTTGCCTAACACGCTGTTAATGTTGGTTCCATCTTAATAAAAAGTATTGATGTTTTAGCCTTTTTTTTCTTTTTTTTTTTACACGGAAAATAATATTCCATCTTATCACGATGAGATGATATTGTCTATCAATATTTTTCTTATTTTTTTTAAGAAAAATAACAAATAATGAAAAGTATCATGTTTTCATAATGGAATAAGAGTGTTCGTATATAATTTTTTTTTTTTTATAACTATAATGTGCATCACAATAAATAGTATATTGACACAACAAATTTGTAAGTAGTAAAACTCTTTTTGATTACCACAAGATGTTAATGTGAGACGATGAGAATATAAACTAAATAATTAATTTCATCTCTCCTCACTAATTTAAAATTTTAAACCAATTAGTAATTAAATACAATATCATAATAGATATCTTAAATTTGATTTTTGGAATTACATTTCACACTAATTTAAATTTAAATATTCTATATGCTAAGTCTACTAATTAAGAGAAAGTTTCATTTCTTGTAGAGCAAATAGATTATTAAATTTACATCTTCCAACTTATTTTAAGTTTAGAGACAATAAGTAATTTAATAGTCACGTAACCTTTCTAACTTCGAATTGAAATTCAATATAATATTTGGGAAAAAGGGGGAATAGTTGTGATTTTAATCAAGCAATGAATCCCACGTACTCTCTATAATGTTTGATCAAATGCTTCTATGTTTTGCCTTACCCGAGACTTGATGTCTTCTTTGATAATAAAATATTTTTTGAAAATTTAATTTTTAATTTTTCTCATAATTTAATTCTCAAAGATATAATAAATCTCAAAAACATATTCTGTTTCAACTGTTCATTCAATAAAAATTAATACAATTTTAAAACTTCTAAAACAGTAAATAATTTTAATAATTGTATTTAATCAATTTTTCAACTCAATCTATTTATTTTTGCGAACTCTAATGCAAATTCGATTTTTAAAAAATTTATTCAAGAATTTATCTTTACTGTCTCGTCTGGATAGTGAGATGAGAGGAGATGATCTGTGAATAGAGGTAAAATAATTTATGAATAATAGTGAAATGTTTGAACTAATATGTTTTATGGAGTTTTGAAAAAGGAGAGAAGAAAAATTGAATGAAAATGTTATAAAATTAAAATATTATTATAATATAATTTTTATTTTGAGATTTTAAAAAGTTGAATTGGTTTTTGTACTTTGTTAAGAAGTTTGGAAAAGTTATAATGATTAGATAAAAAAATTAGAAATTTGAGATTGAAACTTTTTTATGTATGTGATTGGATGACTTTACCATCTAAAAGAGGCCTAAATCTAAAAAATTCTCAAGTTTTCAATAATATATTGTGCTATGCTCAACTAGAGGCTTTTCTTTCACCACGGTCAAGGGGGAAAACACGCTGAAGTCATAGACTGCCCCACAAAAAATCATTATTTAATTCAAAAAATAATTTATTTTTTTTAATTAAGTAAATTTTACATAATAAGAGTTTAAAAAATATATAAATCAATTTAAAAAGAAGAAGAAAGTAAGAAAGATCTCCCCACTAGATTGAATGGTGTGGCAGGACTTCAATCGGATCGGATGGACAAAATATAGCCACAAGAGGGGGGGCATAATTTGGTGGTTTGATTTGAATGATTGAATCACCACGAGACGGTTGATCTTAATTTTTAAATACTTGTTTAATTGAAATTATACAAAATTTTTAGGTAAATTATATATTTATTTTTGCAAAAAATAATAATAATTACGATTTTAATAAATTTATATTTTCACATGATGCACGCCAACGTGATGGACGAATAGAGAGACTTGTTTCTCACTCAAAATAAACGCCGGCTGTCACGCTTTGGGCATTCAAAGCTTGATTTTGTTCGGAAAATAAATAAATAGCAGTTCATGGAAGAAACGAAATATACAAGAAGCGGTTAATGAATGAGAAAGATGAATGAAACATATATATCCATTGATGCAGCTTATGTTAAGTTCATTTATATAAATGATTCCTACAACTCATTTACCAAAGAGGACAAAAAACAATTCAAAATTAAAGCAGCAGTGATATTTGTTTTTAAACTACTAACCGCCGCTCCTGACGACCATTGCCTAAGTTGTTTTCCTCCATTTTCGCTTTGTTCTCCGATCCCCGTGTTCTGTGCCAATTTCAGTAATGCAGCGCTTGGAATGAACTCTGCTAGTTCTTTCCTGCCTCTTGCTTTTTAAATAAGAGTCCTACTCTTAGCTAACACCTGTGTCTCCAAAAATAAAAAGTTCAGAATTTGTCCATTCTAAACTATAATGGACAAATTCTGAACTTTTTATTTTTCTTTAGGGGATAAGGTCAAATTTCTAAATGCAGGATGACATCATCATCCTTGGCCAGAGTGAGATGTGATACATACCGTTTGATCCTTTAGTGGCCTAAGCAAGTAGGATGTGATAGCAGAAGGGAAATAAAAAAGAAATAATTAATATAAAATATTATAAAATTAAATTATTATTTTAATATAATTTTTTATTTAAAAATTTGAAAAAATTAATTTTTTATTTTATTTTTTATTTAAAAATTTTTAAAAGATATAATAATTAGTTTGAAAATATTTTTCTTTAAGTGATATTTAATAAAAAAAAATGAGATAAGATAAAAATTATTTCTAAAACACTTTGTAATTTTTAAATATTGTGATGAAATTGGAAGCATTTGTCATCCGAATGAATTTTGGGACTTCGTTTGTTTTCCAAACTCATCTCAATTTATTATTATAATTTTTTTTAATTTTAACATAAAATATAATAAACAATTCAGTTTTTTCAAATTTTAAAATAATAATATTAAAAAATAATATTCTAACAATATTTTATCATCTCAACTCAACTCAACTCAATTCAATTCAACATCTAAACGCAGCCTTAAGTAATCCGCTCAAACTTACCGCTAAGCTAGAGTGAACTTCTTATTTTTTTTAATTTATATTTTTTATCATTTTTAAACATTTTAAAAAAATATCAAAAAAATATCAATATATAAATAGTCACTTTCTTAACTATTAAATAAAGAAAAAAAAAATTAAAATAAATGGGATGTCAAAATGATGGGACAAATTAAGTAAGTAAAGTAGCATTTTTCATTTATAAATAAAATAAAATCATTACAAATACTATACAATCATTTTTAGAACCTATATATATATATATATCTCATATCCAATAACTTAAAACCATCTCATATCACTTCTAATCTAAAAATACAAAATTTTCAAAAATCATCTCAACTTCAATCAACTTATAAATCTTACTACTATTCACAAACAATCTTATCTTATCTCTCAATCCAAACGGAAAAGACTTCATTTGTTTTCGCATATGAAATGAGATGAGTTGAGATTAAAGTTAAAAGTTAAATAAAATATTGTTAGAATATATATATTTTTAATATTATTTTTGTTTTGAGATTTGAAAAAGTTGAAATATCTATTTTATTTTGTGTGAGAATTTGAAAGAGTCGTAATGATTAGATTGGATGATATGAGTTGAGAGGTGTTGTAAAAATAAACGAGGCCTAGATGTTGTTTCCTTCCCGTCCAAGCCAGTCGTCCTTATGTACGGATGAAAAAGTGAGAAATGATAATTGCAGTTGTAAGTGCATAAGCGCTATGTAATCATTTTTAAAAAAAATGAATAAATATGATACCTATATAAAAAAATAATAATTTTTTATTAATATATCTCATTTTTTTTCAAAGTGACTTCATGATATTTACACACTTCACAACTATATGTAACATTACTCAAAAAAAATAATAAGTCCCACGCACAGAAATTCAGATCCCAAAAACTTATGTGGTTAATTACCACGTCTTTTTTTTCTTTTTTTGAACTCGTTGGGTAGTCGTCCCGTCCCTTTCCCGATTCGGTCCCCAAATCCAACCCAGTCCGTGGTTTGAGTTTCATCTCTCCGTTCCTAGCGTTTCTCGTTCAATTAAAAAAATATTAATTCTTACATTTTACATGACGTGTTTCAAATTTTCAATAAAAAAATATTAGGGTTAATTATAAAATCAATTCTTGAGTTCTTGTTCATTTATAAATTACGTTTCATTTGAATTTAAAAAGTATTTCATCCCATCTCATTTCATTATTATAATTTTTTTAAATTCTCACATAAAATATAATAAACAATTCAACTTTTTCAAATTATAAAAAAATAAAAATAATAATAAATAATATATTTATCAACTTTCATCTAAAATCATCTCATTTCATCTCTAAATCCAAACCAACCCTTACACTCTTCCGGCTTCTTTATTTTAAAGGGATGTTTGAAAAATGAGATGAAATAAAAATTTTATAACTAATAATAAGATAATTTATAAATAGTAGTTAAATAATTTCAGTTAAATTCTTATTAGATTTTGGAAAATGAGAAAAAAATTAAATAAAAAATATTACATAATTAAAATATTGTTGGGAATGTTTGGAAAAGTCTTTCATTTCATCTCATCTCATTTCCTTCACAAACATCATTCAAATACAAACACTTTCAAACTAATCATTACAACTTTACTTAATTTTTATATAAAAAACAACTTCTGCCGCATAGAAGCGAGCTTCATCCTCTGACAAACGACCTTTCTGCAGATACAGGTAACTGATGGATTCCATGCAATGGTAAAACCAAAAGTTCATGTATAAGCCATCAAGGGATTTTAATTTAAAGAAAATCAGAGAGAATTCCACAATGGATGTATGCTATAAAATTCATTATAATCTTACCCTGATTATTTGATAAAAAAGCTCTCCACCTTCACAGGATTCAAGTGCCATATCTTCGTGACATAGGGGGGGAAATATATATCAAATAATATCCCAAATAAAGTAAAACAACAAGAACAAACAGTGCATAAAGAATACCAGTACAAAAGAAGTGGAAGCTGAAGGAAAACATGAAAATCGAATTAGTATATTCTCCTGTAGAGAAGAAGAAAAGTGGCAAGAGTAAGCATGTTTTCAAATGATAAAAACAAAAGAAACCATTCAAAATTTTGAAAACCCTATCTTGTAAATATGCGTGAGTATGTGTGTATGCATACATAGATAGAAAAATAGATAGATAGATGGATGGATAGATAGAGAGAGATAGAGAGAGAGAGAGAGAGAGATGGATGGATGGATGAAGAGAGAAAAATATTGTCCAACACAATATATAAAGACAGAATATTAATAAATAGTTAGTTTCAATTTCTTGAATATCATGGATATCCACAAGATAACCATTAAAACGTGATAAGACTATATTTGCAATACTTACAATAATGCTAACTTACATAAACATTGAAACATTATACATAATCTGCCAGAAAAACCAATTATTCAACTATGATACCTTAAATAATCACTCACTCAACTATGATACATTAAAGAAATGCTAAGCATATTTCCTTAAAATCAAATTTGAAAAAAAAAACCTTGCATCACTCATAGTTGGAAAATTCAAACCAGGTTTGAAGAAATCGATAAGGCTAGAAGGAGAACTCAAAGCCAAAAAAGACAAATCAATTGGCTAAAGAATCCAATTCAACCATCCGGAATTTAACTAGTAAACAAACAAGCCATAAATTTCAAATTTATTTATTTATTTAAAATGAGTACGCCAACTTAATGCAAATATCATTTCTCAATAGTCAATCCCATCCAAGTAAGATTTATTTCACTCAAGGACGTCACAGACTCACAAGAGATCGGTAGTAAATTTAAAAAGAAAAATAATCAAAACGGAAAGGATGACGCAGCTAGCATGCACAAAGCCGCAAAGAGTATTGCACAGGCCATAAATTCCCTCTTAAAAATTATATTTATTGAAGCATAAATAAAATCTTTTAAAGTCGACTACATATACGATAATTAGTTTAAAACGAGAGCTTCCATTAAATATCTTTTATAATTTAAAAATAAATAAATACAACACGTTGATGATCTCATCGTATTGAATATTGAAATTCACGTTAATATTCACTGTTTATATTACCGAATTATAAAATATTAAGTAAAATATTATTAAAATATTTTTTTTTATGATGTCGTCACGTTCACAGATATTGAAATCCTCTGCAGATCAGTTAATATCTTCTTCTTTTTTTTTTTTAATTTTTCTTTCACCATTTTTTAAAACTATTTAGATTTTTTTTAAATAAATAAAAAAATCATATATTTATTTAAAAACACTTACTTAATCACTAAGTAAAAAAATTTTAAAAAATTTTGGTAGAGGAGTAGAAATCCTCAGTGAAACTAGTGTTTTCTATTTTTTAATATTATTTTTATTTTAGGATTTGAAAAAGTTAGAATTGTTTATTTTATTTTGTTTGAGAATTTGTGAAAACTGTAATGATTATATAAGATGAAAGAAATTGTAAAAACAAACGAGACCTAAGAATACCTCACTATCCAAACGCAACCAACCAAGACTAACACTGATGTTTTATCAGTCAAACATTTTGCTCCTTACAGTCTATCAAAAATCCTATATGCATCACTCTATTCCTTAGTTTATCAGTCATTACACATATTTTAATTTTTTTTAAAAAAATTTATGCCTACTAAATTTGTAACGCCCCGGTCCTGAAGGTCCGAAGAGTTAACTCATGTTACCCGATAATCAACTCCAACATGGCTAATATACTTCTAAAAGTTCAAAATCAAACGTAAACACTTTAAATTTAATTAACCACACCAATCCATGTATCAAACCCTTGATACAGTGACCCCAAAAAAATATCGAATTCCCTACATAACACTTAAACCCACATTTCAATAATATAATTATGAACTCCAAATTCATAAAATTATAAAGGAATTTTGTTTCGGACTAATTCTCTCAATATGATTAATTCTTCAAAAACACCAAGACATCATAACACAATGAAATTTCTTGACAAAGATCGCCAATAATCTTCAAAGGCTTTCTATTCTTAATCCACTACTCTTACGTCATCTCACCCAGTGCTTCACGGTCTTGATCCTTGGTTGAAAAGTCCAAAATCATCTGAAAATATTATGAAGATAAGGGGGTGAGTTATCAACAACTCAGTAAGCAGAGAACATATACTAGTATGTAAATATGAGCATTTTCAGAAAGTTCAGAATGCAAAAACAAAACATTTCATTTTCATATGCACGTCTCAAAATGTATTATCAGAAAATTAGAGCGACTTTTCAACCTTTTCATATTCATACATTATTTTCATATTAAAAAATCCTTTGGCATAACATAACTGAACATTTTCATCTTATCATATCATATCATATCATATACCATGTTTAACCCCCGTGGTAGGGTTGCGCTATCCCCGGTGGCCAAACCAGGCAGAAACAGAATGTGAATCTTCCCCTTATTATTCTCGGAGCCCCGAGTGTGCACATAGGAAAGACCACGCAGAAAACCACTTTATTTCCAAAGTGGGTGCACCAGAAACAGAGAAGTTGGTACCAACCCAAACAGAGGCCACAGTTTTACACCCGTGGTAAGGTCAGAACAGAACAGAAACAGAATGTCATGCCAGAGGTTTCAGAAACCACATCATATCATATCAGAGTACAGAACATTTTCAGAACAGAACAAAATCAGATCACAAAAATATAATTTATGCACAAAATTTCATATTCGCTCTCTTTTACATAGTTCAGAATTAAAATATCAAAATAAGCTCATGTCTACACCAGTCATGACTGAAAATATTTTCTTCTTATACAGAGTTTCATGAGTAATGCAGAACAAATAACTGAGGTCATTTCCAAAATTTCCTTTCATAACAAAACATGCATATTTTCCAAAATCGACCTCAGATCATTTTATTTTATACAAAATCTAGTATAAGAACCCCACTTACCTGGACTTCTTAGCTTTTCCAAAAATTTCCTCAACAATGCCGAACAAAATTAATTGTCACCTATAAGATAATCACGTAAATTTTCATCAATTTCCAATCAATCTCGTATTTTAATATTCAAGCCTAAGCTTCTAAAATAATCTATTTTTAATTCCTCAAAAATCCAAAATTCTAATTATTCCTAAAATACCAACATCGCTTTCTAAACTGATCAATATCCAACTTGAAAACTCCGACTAAAACATTAAATTCTAACTTACTTACGATTGAGATCTTACTATTATTTATAAAAACTAAAATAACAAGACTATATCAAAATCATTATAAGTAGAAGATCATACTTAAAAGCATCTCTCACAAGAGAGTCCAATTTTCAAATATACACATGAACATACGTGTAAATACATTAAAGTAACCAACAAACATTTTACACATGACGAAACATGCATATGACCCAAAACCTCATTTTTTCAAAAATAATTATTTTTCAACGCACGTCAAAAGTCTCATTTGATCCAAAAGAAGCCATGAATAATTACCGTCATTTTTTTTCAAAAAATGACCCAAACATAAACCAACCAATACACAATAAAAAGAGTTAGCGTAAAAAAATACATTTGAATGCAAATCTCAAAAGTTATTTGAGAAAATATTTACAGTACTTAAATTCAAATTTCTAAAATACCAAGCTCGTGAACACCAGATTTAACGCCATAAGTAAGCTTAAAATAAAATCACCAAAAATCACAATTTTTGAGATAAAAAAAAAAAAAAAAGAGTTTCGAAAATAGAGAAATTTTGAAGTAATATTTTTAAGATAAAAGAGGCTGATTAACTGAAATAAAACTAAAATAAAATAGTTGAAAGGTGCAACACACGGCAATGGGCAGAAAAAACTCACGGCTAAGGTAAAATGTAGCACACGCAAGTACTAAAAATATCAGACGCCCGCATGAAACTCACGGCCTTTGGGGACAAAAACAGGGCACGGCAAGAGGATGAAAACAAAGCAACCCACAACAAGGAGTAAAAATCAAGTTCGGCTAAAGACTAAAAACAGAGTACGGTAAGGCAAAAACGACACTGCTAAGGGACTAAAACAGAGCATAAAATGGAACTAAAATAAACAAAACTGAAAGACCAACCCAAGGAAAGAAAAAAAATGCCGAACGGAACAGAAAAACAAAAGCAAAAAGAAAATACAAATACTCGGATAAACCTGCATGAGAGAGAAACGAATAAAGTAGATGAAACAAAAATGATGATAATGATTCGAAAATAATGAGGAAGGATCGAAAATAAACCGAAAACAAGAAGAGAGGTGCCGAAACAGACCTGCAAAAACACTGGTTCGAGGAAAACCAAAACTGCCAATGGAGAGGAAGAAGGCACAGCAGACGGCACAGTGAAAATAGTGGGGAGAAATGGAAATAAAATGAAGGAGAAGAGAAATGGAGGTAGTCGCATGGCCTGGAGGAGAATAAAACACAGCAGGAAATGAGGAGGAGTCGGCGCAGGAGAAATGAAGAGGAGAAGAAAAGAAAAGAAGAAGAAGAAGAGGGAGATGCCCTAACGCTGGAGGCTAAACGACGCCGCACGGGAAAAATTAATGGCCTGGGTTGGGTGCCCATGGATTGGGGCTGGGACCCGATTGGGCTGGGCCCAAAAGAAAGAAAATAAAACTAAACCCAACCAAGCCCAATCCGAAAAATTAGTTGCCCAAACAAAGAAAAAGGCACACTAAAAATAAATTAGAAGTCAATTAAAAACACTACAACTCAAAATTACTAAATAAAATAATTGAAGTCCAACAATAAAATAAATTAAAATCAAGTGTACTTAAAAAAAAAAAAACAATAATTAATAACAAGAAAGACAAATTAAAAATAATTTCACAACTTAAAAATTGAAAATTAACCCAACAATAAGCATGATAAATTAAAACAAGAGAACCAATATTTAAATTAACTAAAATAATTATTCAATTAAAAATACACTAAAATACTGGATATTACAAAATTAATTGAACTATTCTACTCATCATTTTTACACCACTTACTTGCTAAGGAGAAAATAAATAAAAAATAAAAAATCAAGTTGCGTGTAATATAGAGATGATAAGTATAATTATTTATATTATTAAGCATTTTTGCTGAGTTATAGGATCGAATCTCAATTATATCTATCCCGTCTGTTTTGAAGTCCTGTATTGTACGCTTACAATATATTAAATTAGCTTACTTATTTTAAAGTCTTTACACCACACATTATTCACATTAAGATGAAGAACCTTGCATTAATATATCTGTTGTGAATGAAAGTAATAAAATATAAGAGATAAGCTTAATTCGAGGAAACCAACAAAAGTCTTCTTTATTAACAAAACAACCGGGCCATTACAACGACTTGCTAAATAATGGAACTAGTGTCTGTACAAATAGACCCACTTACTCAATACTGAAGACCATTTGCCACTAAACTGAAAATCTTCAACTCAATCGTGAGCTAAATAATCTATTGGACCAACAAACATAAAATAATTATTGGACTGAACTCGTGATGCTTGGGCTCACAATACAAGAACCCCAACTCGGCCCACTTGCCTTGAGATCCTGCTCATCACAGCCAGCACACACGGGACAGCATCAAACCCCACCATCCTCTTGCTCTGTTGGCTCGCCACTACCGTCTTCTTGCTCTATTGGGTTACCGTTAATTGCTTGAGGGCCTGATTCTGCCTCAACATTATTTGGATTGAAATACTGCTGGATTGAATCATATGTATTGAATAATCTGACGGATATACCATTGAGTAATTCAATAATCTGTTGATATGGATCGGATAATATTCTTATGGAGAATAGAGCTAAAATAACCCACCCAAAAGTAGGGAAGAGAATCAATAATAGACAAGTACATGCAAGAACACCCGAGACGTAGCAAATAAGCCTCGCGGCATGGCAATAGCTAGCATTAGGAATGGGTCAATATAACTCCATCAATGCTAGGAAGTAAATACACATAGCTCCAATAAAAAGAGACATGATTGTGCGGTGTGTCTCGAATAGAGATGAGACTGAGTTCTGATTTTGTACTTGAAGAAGATTCACCAACACTTGGATGAGAACTTGAATGATGAGTAGGGATTCGATGGATAGACCAAGGAATCCTCCTTGCTCATGACTGCAAACCAAAACCAAAGACAATAAAATGTTCAGTAGTTTCCACCATCAAATTGATCAAATACCCCTATATATGCACGTGCATTTTCCTTTCAATTCCTCTATTATTTTTGTCTTTGCCAGCCAAATAAATGTTCTTCGAGTCAATATTGAACATATAGATTGAATTAGCATATAAACTAAATCATTTCAAGACCACTCCATTAGTGCCACATGGACGAAGGAATCTAGGATGTGCCCTAGGCTCTAGCTCGCAAAATTTGCCTAACACGCTGTTAATGTTGGTTTCATCTTAATAAAAAGTATTGATGTTTTAGCCTTTTTTTTCTTTTTTTTTTTACACGGAAAATAATATTCCATCTTATCACGATGAGATGATATTGTCTATCAATATTTTTCTTATTTTTTTTAAGAAAAATAACAAATAATGAAAAGTATCATGTTTTCATAATGGAATAAGAGTGTTCGTATATAATTTTTTTTTTTTTTTAACTATAATGTGCATCACAATAAATAGTATATTGACACAACAAATTTGTAAGTAGTAAAACTCTTTTTGATTACCACAAGATGTTAATGTGAGACGATGAGAATATAAACTAAATAATTAATTTCATCTCTCCTCACTAATTTAAAATTTTAAACCAATTAGTAATTAAATACAATATCATAATAGATATCTTAAATTTGATTTTTGGAATTACATTTCACACTAATTTAAATTTAAATATTCTATATGCTAAGTCTACTAATTAAGAGAAAGTTTCATTTCTTGTAGAGCAAATAGATTATTAAATTTACATCTTCCAACTTATTTTAAGTTTAGAGACAATAAGTAATTTAATAGTCACGTAACCTTTCTAACTTCGAATTGAAATTCAATATAATATTTGGGAAAAAGGGGGAATAGTTGTGATTTTAATCAAGCAATGAATCCCACGTACTCTCTATAATGTTTGATCAAATGCTTCTATGTTTTGCCTTACCCGAGACTTGATGTCTTCTTTGATAATAAAATATTTTTTGAAAATTTAATTTTTAATTTTTCTCATAATTTAATTCTCAAAGATATAATAAATCTCAAAAACATATTCTGTTTCAACTGTTCATTCAATAAAAATTAATACAATTTTAAAACTTCTAAAACAGTAAATAATTTTAATAATTGTATTTAATCAATTTTTCAACTCAATCTATTTATTTTTGCAAACTCTAATGCAAAATCGATTTTTAAAAAATTTATTCAAGAATTTATCTCTACTGTCTCGTCTGGATAGTGAGATGAGAGGAGATGATCTGTGAATAGAGGTAAAATAATTTATAAATAGTAGTGAAATGTTTGAACTAATATGTTTTATAGAGTTTTGAAAAATGAGAGAAGAAAAATTGAATGAAAATGTTATAAAATTAAAATATTATTATAATATAATTTTTATTTTGAGATTTTAAAAAGTTGAATTGGTTTTTGTACTTTGTTAAGAAGTTTGGAAAAGTTATAATGATTAGATAAAAAAATTAGAAATTTGAGATTGAAACTTTTTTATGTATGTGATTGGATGACTTTACCATCTAAAAGAGGCCTAAATCTAAAAAATTCTCAAGTTTTCAATAATATATTGTGCTATGCTCAACTAGAGGCTTTTCTTTCACCACGGTCAAGGGGGAAAACACGCGGAAGTCATAGACTGCCCCACAAAAAATCATTATTTAATTCAAAAAATAATTTATTTTTTTTAATTAAGTAAATTTTACATAATAAGAATTTAATAAATATATAAATCAATTTAAAAAGAAGAAGAAAGTAAGAAAGATCTCCCCACCAGATTGAATGGTGCGGCAGGACTACAATCAGATCGGATGGACAAAATCTAGCCACAAGAGGGGGGCATAATTTGGTGGTTGATTTGAATGATTGAATCACCACGAGACGGTTGATCTTAATTTTTAAATACTTGTTTAATTGAAATTATACAAAACTTTTAGGTAAATTATATATTTATTTTCACAAAAAATAATAATAATTTCGTTTTTAATAAATTTATATTTTCACATGATCCAAGCCAACGTGGTGGACGAATAGAGAATAAAGAGACTTGTTTCTCACTCAGATTAAACTCGTGGGGTTATTTGAAGGAGAAAAAGACTTAATTTTAAATAAGATACGTTGTGCTAAAAATAACTCTTCTTAAATATCCTTTTAATTTTTTAAGCAGTGAAGATCATATTTTAAAGAGGAATAGATGTGGCCGAAGTCGGGTTGCCACCGGCTGTCACGCTTTGGGCATTCAAAGCTTGATTTTGTTCGGAAGATAAATAATTAGTTTGAAAATATTTTTGTTTAAGTGATATTTAATAAAAAAAAATGAGATAAGATAAAAATTATTTCTAAAACACTTTGTAATTTTTAAATATTGTGATGAGATTGGAAGCATTTGTCATCTGAATGAATTCTGGGGCTTCGTTTGTTTTCCAAACTCATCTCAATTTATTATTATTATTTTTTCAAATTTCAATATAAAATATAATAAATAATTCAGTTTTTTCAAATTTTAAAATAATAATATTAAAAAATAATATTTTAACAATATTTTATCATTTCAACTCAACTCAACTCAATTCAATTCAACATCTAAACGCAGCCTTAAGTAATCCGCTCAAACTTACCATTAAGCTAGAGTGAACTTCTTATTTTTTTTAATTTATATTTTTTTATCATTTTTAAATATTTTAAAAAAATATCAAAAAAATATCAATATATAAATAATCACTTTCTTAACTATTAAATAAAGAAAAAAAATTAAAATACATGGGATGTCAAAATGATGGGACAAGCTAAGTAAAGTAGCATTTTTCATTTATAAATAAAATAAAATCATTACAAATACTATACAATCATTTTTAAAACCTATATATATAAATATATATATATATATATATCTCATCTCCAATAACTTAAAACCATCTCATATCACTTCTAATCTAAAAATACAAAATTTTCAAAAATCATCTCAACTTCTCTCAACTCACAAATCTTACTACTATTCACAAACAATCTCATCTCATATCTCAATCCAAACGGAACAGACTTCATTTGTTTTCGCATATGAGATGAGATGAGTTGAGATTAAAGTTAAAAGTTAAATAAAATATTGTTAGAATATATATTTTTTAATATTATTTTTGTTTTGAGATTTGAAAAAGTTGAAATATATATTTTATTTTGTGTGAAAATTTGAAAGAGTCGTAATAATTAGATTGGATGATATGAGTTGAGAGGTGTTGTAAAAATAAACGAGGCCTAGATGCTGTTTCCTTCCCGTCCAAGCCAGTCGTCCTTATGTAGGGATGAAAAAGAGAGAAATGATAGTTGCAGTCGTGAGTACGTAAGCGCTATGTAATCATTTAAAAAAAAANAAGAAAGGTAAAGGAAGAGAAAGAGGTAGAAAGCAACGAATTTACAGGCGAAAGATGATGATTTTGCTAATAAAATAATACGGATAGTTATGAACAGTGGGTCTTCAAATTTGAAGATGAATTAGAATGTACTGTAGCTCATAGTTTCAGATTTTGAAGTATGATGAATCTTGATTTTACAAAAATGCTGGAGGCAGTCGGTGTGTGCAAGCGAGATGCAAACGATGCTGACTTGAAAAATTAAAAACGACGCCGTTTTGAGTTTATTGAGTTTGCCCCATTTCAATAAAAAAAGAAACTGGATAAAGTCTTCACCAGATATAATTTTTACCCTAAGAAGTTTCTGACTGACTGACTGAAGAGAAGGTTCCTCCCCAGATGAGCAATTGGACTGAGGCCTTAGACACGAGCTATTCATACCATATCAATCGACTTTACCTGAGATTTTCTTGCTAATTTTCCATCAAGAGCCCTCTTTAGAACCCAACATTTAGGAGACACAGCTAATTCTCATCCGAGTCTTAGCGACACAAGTTTTTATAGCTCTGTGCTCATCAATTTCGACTTTACCTGAGATTTTCTTGCTTATTTTCCATCAAGAGCCCTCTTTAGAAACCAACATTTAGGAGACACTGCTAATTATCATCCAAGTCTTAGCGACACAAGTTTTCATAGCTCTATGCTCATCAATTTTCTCCTGGTCAACAGGACGCGAAATAGAATTTTTTTCTTCAATTTTCTACGAGCTCCAAAAGGCACAAGCATGGCTAAGACCAGACGTAGATAAGGGAACAATATTGAAGAACACTCAAAAAAAGCATTTCTATGTCCATCAGAAGCAATACTTTCCCCCCAAAGCAATTGAGCCAAATTAGAGATTTATATATTATCTCTCGCCGCTTGATCCTTAACGCTTTGTCAAATAAGAGGACTAACGCACCTTCTATTTTTCAGTTGAGAAGGAAAAAAGAAAGTGTTATTTTCCAAAGGAAGTCTCCCTCCTTATTCCAGACATTGGTAGCACTCCTATATAGGTGATAGTTAAAAGTACCTAACATGATAAGTGCCTTCAGATGGACGCAAGAATGAAAATCTCATACATAAACAACGATGCAAAAGGGATATAATGCATTTTGTCAAAGAACAGGATTCACTTCATGCCATTTACATGGACCAAGAGTTTCTTGCACTCAAAAGGTGAAGAGTTTCTAAATGGAAGGCACGTTGAATGCAGTTAATAGGGGATGTCTCCCTCTTCAGGCAGATCCCAATTATCCTCATCATCTTCCTTCTTGTTTGTTGTGGCTTCCGGCTTGGTCTCTGGTGGAGTTCTTAATTAGGGGCGCCTGGTTATAGAACGAGAAAGACGAGCAGTAAATAATCATTGTAAGGGAGAGATCTAACAGAAGGAACTCTACATAAGTGCATGTTGGTGAGGTGTTAAACCATAACCAAGTAAAATTTATCCTGCAGGGTCTAAAGAACCCACAAGAATATGCACCACAATTGTGAACATTATATGCCGACTATGAAAGCCAAGATTAACACCCTATCAATCAGAACAAAATTCACTAAACCATCTATATAACACGAGAAATAAATTCGAGACAAAACCAAATTGAAACAAACATTTCCTCCTTATCAAGAGAAAAAAAAAACATATACACATAACATAGATACATTGATTAACAACAGGCAATAATTCTCCAGGGTAAACTAAACTGGCTTATAGTATTATAATTTCGTGTTTAAACTTGTCAGCCCAAATAGGGTCATAGAGAGACGTTTCAAAGCATCACACATAATAAAGAGCTCTGAGCTGGTCACTTATAAAAAAGAACATCTAAATTAGTGGAATTTCTCAGGATCTCAAACCTTACCCACATAATGTCATTTATAGTTATTGCTAGATTGAACTTTTCCCCATTCTAAATGAAGTATATGAACTTTGTACTCCACGAAAGACGCAACTGATACCTACATGGTGGCTGGGTGTTTAGGGGAACAGAACAGGGAGACTGGAGTAGCCTTAGTGCTACAAAAATCCCACATATTAAGCCAACAAATCCAAGATTCAGCACAACTAACAACAAATAGCAATCAAATTGAACCTAAAGTGACCAAAATCTATTAACACCATTTGCAACCTAATGAAGAGAATCATAAGAACATCATAGAGAAGTAAAACCAAGTCCTTGATTAGCTAAACACTCGTCAAAGCCTAACCCTTTTTTAAAAAAGAAATCGAAACAACACCGAAGTAGAATAAATTAAGAGAGACAAAAAAGGTAGAGACCTCCTTTTGTTGCGCTAAGCGGCCTCCCGCGTCCCCTGCTTCTTCTCGTCCTGCTTATTTTTGAAGAACCTCCTGCGCTTACACTCTTGAATAACACCGGCTCTCATGACCTCTCTCCGGAAACGATTTAGCAGCCTCTCATTTGCTCATAATTTTTAAAAATTTAAATAATCGTGAATTTTTATCTCATAAATTATTTTTTTAATTTATTTATAAACAAACGTAACATGTTTAAAAGTAATTTAAAACAATTACTAAATAATAAATTATTTTTCAATAATAGAACTTAATATTTAAACTATTAGCTAAGACCAACCATTAGTTACACTTCAAAATGGACTATCATCTATAACCCTTAATTTGTTCCATTCACACCCAAAGCCACGACTAAAATCTCTCTCTCTCTCTCTCTCTCTCCCCCCGCTTTTTGGTTCTACGAGATGATAAAGTCAGTATTTTTTTTTTGAGAAATAATAGTTACAGTCATAAGTATACAAATGCTGTACAATTATTTTAAAAAAAGTAAATAAATACGAGATTCACATAAAAAGAAATTAATTTTTAATAATAAACCCACTTTTTTCAAAATAATTGCATGATACTTATAAACTCCACAACTAGATAACATTATTCATTTTTTAAGATGATAATAACACATATTAGGATATCTAGCATATTCTTCAGAAGTCTGTGCTTTGGCTTCCATAAAGGTAGTCCACTAGTTGTTTTTTTTAGAGCATTTCCATTAGATTCCTCATAACCTCTTTTTCTCTATAATTTCAGGAAAAATTTAGGGAATGTTCTCAAAACCTCCTTACATCTGAATTCCCATTTTAAAGAAAAGTTTTAGGGAATGAATAGTGGTTTCAAATCACTTTTATCAATATTTTATTCATTTCAATTAAATTAATTCTTATTCCAATCATCTACACTTTCTCTCATACTCATATTTGTTATAGTTTTAAATAATAGTTTTAAAAATAATTTAAATAACTACGAAAATATAAAAATAATTTAAGTTTTTATTTAAAATATTTACTAGAGTAATAGTTCAAAATATAAAAAAAAAATATTGAGTAATTAAATTTGTAAATGGAAGTGAGAGAAAAAAGTAATAAAGAAAGAATAGATAAATATTATTTTAATTTAATAAGGAATGAGATGTATAAAATTTTTAAAAAATAAATAAAATTTAAAGAAAAATTTTAAAAAATATAATTTTTAATTAAATTATAAAACATTTTATAGAAAATCTAATGAAAATGCTCTTCTACGGTTTATAAAAAGAATAGTGCTACTCTTCCATTCAAATAGTCCACTCTAGTTGACTGCATGTAGTTTTTATCATTTTATTATTTTATTATTTTTCTATTCATATTTTTTAAATAAATTTAAATATTTTTAAAAAATAAAAAATATATATCAATATATCAATATATTTAAAATCACTTTCTTAATTACTAAATAAATAAAAAAATTCGCTTAGCGGTAAATTTGAGTGTTACGTTTGGAGCGGCATACTAGCGTTTTTCTCATAAAAAAGTTATTCCAGTACGCTCGCGTTGTGTGACTACTACTAGCATTGCCCCTTCCCAATAATGTCTGTCCCCACTCCCGGTCCTTCTCCCAGTCCTTCTGGCGGCTCAGCTAGCTTTCCAATCTAATTTTAGAACAAATCCAGCACCTGCAGTGACTTGCTTTTCTGTGAAATATATGTCTATTTATATATATATTTGAAAAGGGTTTTGTTCCACAATATTTATCACATTTTATATTTTTTTAAATTTTTAAATTTTATTTTATTTATTCTTTTTAAACTATTTCAAATTTTTTATTTATTATTTATATAAAAATTATTTTATAAAAGAAAAAAATTAAAAAAAATATAAAATGTGGAATGTAAGTAAATAATAAGAAGTTGTGAAGAGTTTTTGATTTAAAAAAATAATAATAATAAAGTTTGACATTTCAAACGTGACACTCAATCCCAAATCGTTTGCTTTTTAAAGTTGGAAATGATATAAATGCCATGTAGGTATATGCCGGCTGTCTCCCCGGCCTTCAGAGTATGTAGGCAATATGTTGCATTATCCGTTAATCTAATATTAATATATTAAAATAAAAGTGGGTTAAGATTTAATCTTAACGGATTTAGATCAAAACAGGTTAATTTGTTAAAATATGATTGCTTAATGGATTGATAACGAGTTAATCCGTTTTGACCCGTTATAACCCATTATAATCCATTAATAAAGTTAAAGTTATAATTATACTCTATCTAAAAATTAAATTGTTGAAAATTTCGATATTTTTATTGTTTGGATTGTAATTTTAGATTTGTAGTTAGTTTTATATTTTTATAGATATTGTGATTTTAACATTTATATAAAATTATGCTAAACTTAATTAGGTCAAAAGGTTTAATTTCGGATCTGTTCAACCTATTTACATAAACGAATCAAAACGGGTTGACATAACACGACCCGTTATGTTAATGAGTCGTGTTAGGGTTTGAAATTTTGACACGATAAATTTAACGAGTTAAGTTAAGGCTGACCTATATTGTATAATATATATGTCTTGACACGACATGAACATAACATGTTAACACGATTTGACACCTCTATTTCAGAGTTTGAAAAGAATATACATGCAAGTTTGATATGCGATGACTGTGATGTGAGCATTTTTATTTTTTAAAGATGTGGTGTGAGCATTGAACACTAATTTTTTTTAAATTTATTCTTATTAAATTAATTAAACTCTATTATTCATCTTTTTTTTTTTTTTTATAATAACGGATCATCTTTCATTTATTAATAGAGGATATACAAAATTGACTTAAAAATAAGTCAATTACAAACATTAATAATTTCCTAGCACACTTGCGTGACTGACATGGCCCAATCCAGATGTCATATCTTTAAAGACCTAAGTTTAAGAGATAGCACAACTCTGTCCACGACAGAATTAACAATAACCAAGTAAACAAAACTTCATACCCGACTAATCGGAATAGGGAGAGACAACCCCACCACTGCCTAAGTGGAGGGGGGACAACTTCATTCAGACTAAGGTCGAAGGCATTACATTTTTGAAATTTTGTTTTCTTGAAAATAAAGACAATGCATAAAATAAACTACATTATGAAAGCACTGTAAATAGGAAAAAACAGTGCACAAAAAGGCTTCTGGAAGGAAAACCGACGATCGATCTTGAGAGATCCAGAGTCGCTGGCTCAAGAACGGCTACGCGTTGTAGCTACAGAGGGCTCCTTGGTGGCGTGTGAGGGCCACGCGCAAGCGATCTCTGAATTTTTCGACCTGCATGTGCGGACTACACTCCACTCAGGTTGAGGCCGCATTTGGTGATCGTGCAGATCGGTGGTTGGGCAACCTTTGGTGGGGCGTGTGTTGGCTATTGGATGCCGGGAAGTCTCGATCGGCGATTCTTCATTTATTTGACTTGAAAAAAAATATAAAAATAAAACCTAAACACTACACAAAAAGAAAACAAAGAGAAGGAGGGAATGAGTGATTCTGGGGTTTGGGAGAGTTTAGAGAGAATGGAGAGGGTTTAGAGAGAGAGGTTTTTTCTAGGCTTCTAACTCTTTTTTCTTCGGGTGTGTGTTGATCTGAAACTTCCAACTTCCAATTCATCATTTCTAAACCATATACTTACTAAGAAAAAAATCAAAAATCAAGTCCCGTGTATTATAAAGATGATAAATAAAATTATTTGTATTATTAACCATTTTCGCTGAGTTATAGGATCGAATTTCAATGTTGTCTACCCCGTCTGTTTTGAAGTCCTGTTTTGTACACTTACAATAAATTAAATCAACATGGTTATTTGAAAGTTATCATGTTACATATTATTTATATAGTATAATTTGATTTATAAGATTTAAATTTTAAAATTTATCTTCTAAATTAAATTATACCACGTAGATGGTGTGTGGTGTAAAGACTTTAAAATAGAATTTGAAATATTTGTGAATAGTAATAAAATTATTTGAGTTAAAATATTTTATTGGATTTAAAAAAATGTAAGTGAAAAATTTGAATAAAAATATTATAATTTTTTAAAAAATTAGAATATAAATTTTTAATATTATTAATTTTGTTTTAAACTTTAAAAATGTCGTATTATTTTTTGTGTTTTATTTGAAGTACAGGAAAATTATAAATAATTATAAAAAAAATTGACAATTTGAAATTAAAAATATTATATATTTAAAAATAAAATATCTATAAAAAATTCTATAAAACTTTTCGCAATACCTTATTACACAAACAAAAACTAAGACCAGGTCAGACATAAAATTTCATAAAATGGGTTCCAGGCAGCTTCTATTATTGTTTTTAATGAGTAAGAAAGTTGAAAATGGTGCAGGAGGGGCTCCCTCCGTGGGGAATCGATTATCTCCATAGAAGCTACTGTAGCGGTGCACTCGTTGCACTCACTACGTAGCTGTCGTTAGATCTCTTTTTTTTTCATCTTTCTTTGTGTGTGGTCTAAATAATGTCACATCATTTGTGTAAAATAGCTTCTCCAAACAGTACTTCTATCTATATTTATTCTAAACTAAATACATTAGAGCCGTGGATGACTGTCCACCCGAAGTTCTGAACATGGAAGAGTCTGTCCATTCACACGCACAATGATCATTTTAATTTTATAATATTATTTTTATTTTTTGTAACTTTTTAAATTTTATTTTTCTTGATTTCTTTTTCTCATCATTTATATACCACACATTTGATAAGTGAAAAAATAAAAAATTATATATAGTGTATGTTGTGAAGATGATAAATAGAATTTTTTATTACGTCTTTCTCTCATCCGCATAGTTGGCTAATGGATGTCATTTTCACAATGAGTAATGCTATTCATGATTCTAGTTCTCATCATCCTCTCATCATTATATGATATGACATTAGATGATTATAAACTATTTATTATTTTTTACTTATAAACTTATCATCTAATGCCACATTTTAAGATGATAAAAAAATAAATGATGAATTTTTTTTTTCTTTCACAATTATCTTTAAAAAAAAAAGACTAATTGAGAAAGGGGAATGAATTTGAAATAATAAAGTTACTGTTGTTATACAATTATCTAATAAGATATTAATTCTTACTTTTGACTTTGACGTGTTTCAAATTTTCAATTAAAAAAATATTTGGGTTAATTTTTGGATTAATTACACTTTACTCCTCAACTTTAACTCAATTCACAATGTATTTCCAAAACTAATAATTGCATCAAAGTAAACCCGCTTATTTTCAAAACTTACTAATGCTCCCATTCCGTCTACCAGCAGTATCAAATTTAACGAAAATTCATTGCACGTACTATTTATGTGCATAACATTCACAGTAAAGATATAATTTTCATTTAATTTATTATCATTGACCATATAAAATATAAAATAATATATGCTATCAATCGAGCCAAATTAGAGATTTAGACCTCCTGCAAGGTCAGCATTTCATGGGGATATTATATATTATCTCCCGCTGCTTGATCCTTAACGCTTTGTCAAATGAGAGGGGCCTCAACCATATAAGACTAACTCTCCCTATATTTTTCAGATGAGAAAGGAATAAGGTGTTATTTTCCAAAGTCTCCCTCTCCTTATTCCTGACATTGGTAGCACTCCTATATGGGTGGTAGATAAAAGTACCTAACATAAAGTGCCTTCAGATGGAAGCAAGAATGAAAATCTCATACATAAACAACGATGCAAAAGTCAAAGAACAGGATTCACTTCATGCCATTTACATGGACCAAGAGTTTCTTGCACTCAAAAGGTGAAGAGTTTTCTAAATTGAAGGCACGTTGAATGCAGTTAATAGGGGATGTCTCCCTCTTCAGGCAGATCCCAATTATCCTCATCATCTTCCTTCTTGTTTGTTGTGGCTTCCGGCTTGGTCTCTGGTGGAGTTCTTAATTGGGGGCGCCTGGTTATAGATCGAGATAGACGAGCAGTAAATAATCATTGAAATGAGCTATCTAACAGAAGTAACTCTACACAACTGCATGTTGGTGAGGTGTTAAACCACAGGCTACAAAAATTTATCCTGCAGGGTCTGAAGAACCCACAAGAATATGCAACACAATTGTGAACATTATATGCCGACTATGAAACCTAAAGATTAGTAGCACCCTATCAATCAGAACAAAATTCACTAAACCATCTATATAACTCGAGAAATAAATTCGTGACAAAACCAAATTCAAACAAACATTTCCTCCTTATCAAGAGAAAAAAAAAAAAACATATACACAGAACATAGATTCATTGATTAACAATTAACAACAGGCAATAATTCTCTAGGGTAAACTAAACTGGCTTATGGTATTATAATTTCGTGTTTAAACTTGTCAGCCCAAATAGGGTCATAGAGAGACGTTTCAAAGCATCACACATAATAAAGAACTCTGAGCTGGTCGCTTATAAAAAAGAAAGTCTATATTAGTGGAATTTCTCAGGATCCCAAACCTTACCCACATAATGTCATTTATAGTGATTGCTAGATTGAACTTTTCCCCATTCTAAATGAAGTATATGAACTTTGTACTCCACGAAAGACGCAACTGATCCCTACATGGTGGCTGGGTTTTTAGGGGAACAGAACAGGGAGACTGGAGTAGCCTTAGTGCTACAAAAATCCCACATATGAAGCCAACAAATCCAAGATTCAGCAAAACTAACAACAAATAGCAATCAAATTGAACCTAAAGTGACCAAAATCTATTAACACCATTTGCAACCTAATGAAGAGAATCATAAGAACATCATAGAGAGAAATAAAACCAAGTCCTTGATTAGCTAAACACTCGACAAAGCCTAACCCTTTTTTTTTAAAAGAAATCGAAACAACACCGAAGTAGAATAAATTAAGAGAGACAAAAAAGACAGAGACCTCCTTTTGTTGCGCTTAGCGGCCTCCCGCGTCCTTCGCTTCTTCTCGTCCTGCTTATTTTCAAAGAACCTCCTGCGCTTACACTCTTGAATAACACCGGCTCTCATGACCTCTCTCCGGAACCGATTCAGCAGCCTCTCCTCGTGCTCATTTTCATCCACTATCACTTGCACGTTGTAGGCGGATTTGAAGTAGAAGGCGAGTTCTATAAAGATGATACGTATAATTATTTATTTACTAACCCTTTTTGCTGAGTTATAGGATCGAATTTCAATGAAATCTAACCCGTCTATTTTGAAGTACTGTTTTGTACACTTACAATATGTTAAATCGACATAGTTATTTGAAAGTCTTTACCTCACATACCATTATAATTTGATTTGTAAGATTTAAATTTTTAAATTTATCTTTTAAATTAAATTATATCATGTGAATAGTGTGTATTGTAAAGGCCTTCAAATAGAATTAATGAAATATTGTGAATAGTAGTGAAATTATTATTATTTAAGTTAAAATATTTTATTAGATTTTAAAAAATATGAGAGAAAAAATTGAATAAAAATATTATAAATTTCAAAAAAATTAGAATATAAATATTTAATATTAATAATCTTTTTTAAACATTAAAAATGTCGTATTATTTTTTATATTTTGTTAAAAAATTGAAAAAAATTGAAAATAAAAATATTTTATATTTAAAAATAGAATATCTATAAAAGAAATTCAATAAAAATTTTACTCGAGACTTTATTACACAAACAAAAACTAAGACCAGGTCAGACAAAATTTCATAAACACGGTTACACGCGTTCTAGGCAGCTTCTATTGTTGTTTTAACGAGTAAGAAAGTTGAAAATGGTGCAGGAGGGGGTTCTTTCCATGGAATATAAAATAAATATATTAGAGCTGTGGATGTCTATCCACCCGAAGTTCTGAACATGAAAGCGTCTGTCTGTCCATAAGCGCTCCCACGATCATGTTACCATAAGGCATAAAGCGTGTCTTCTCTAATGCATGCTGCAAGCCGGCCAGTCTGGCTAGCGGCTGTCATCTTCAAAATTATCTGTAAATAAAAAATGACTAATTGAGAAAGGGAAATGAATTTGACATGATAAAATACTGCTGTTATACAATTATCTAATAAAATATTAATTCTTACTTTTGACTTTACGTGTTTCATGTTCGTTTACAAATTACTCTTCCGGCTTCTTTTTAAATTTTAAAAGGATGTTTGAGAAATGAGATGAAATGAAAATTTTATAGATAATAATGAGATAATTTATAAATAATAGTGAAATCATTTCAGTTAAGTACTTAATTGATTTTGGGAAATGAGATTAAAAAAAATTATAAAATTAAAATATTATTGGGAATGTTTAGAGCACTCCAAATAGTTTATGTATCATATCCTTTGAAATATATTATCAAAACTTAATTTTTCTATTTAACTTAGTGACTTTTATAATGTACCATGTATCAGTTTATCTTTTTTTTTTACATCATTTAAATGTTGAAAAAAAAGTACAAAGAGAAAAACTATTGTGAGAAACAAAGTACATGAAAAGAGAAAAAATAAATAAAATATTTTTACATTTGTGTACGATTCACGTCACATGTAGCTAACACTGTAGCAAAATGGAAAATATATATGAAAATATATGATCCGTTGGAGTCAGTTTTGAGCTACTTGTCTTCAAATTTTACATAAAAATAGTTTTACAAAACACATTGGGAGTGCTCTATTAGAAAAAAGTTTCATCACATCTTATCCTATATCATCTCATTTCTTTCTCAAATATCGTTTAAATAAAAATACTTTCAAACTAATCATTACAATTTTTTAATTTTTCAAATAAAAAATAATTCAATTTTTTCAAATTTAAAACAAAAATTATATTAAAAAATTATCATCCAAATCGTAGGGTTTGGATAATGAGATAAGATGAGATAATTTTATATAAAAATTGAATAAAATATTATTAAAATTTTTTTTAATATTATTATTGGTTTGAAATTTGAAAAACTTAAATTATTTATTATATTTTATGTAAAAATTTGTAAAAATTATAATGATGAAATGAGATAAATTTTGTCATCAAACTGAGCCGCAACACAAGTTTTCATAGCTCTGTGCTCACCAATTTTCTCCAGGTCAACAGGACTCGAAATAGAATTTTTTTCTTCAATTTTTTACGAGCTCCAAAAGGCACATGTATAGCTAAGACCAGACGTAGATAAGGGAACAGTATGAAGAACACTCAAAAAAGCATTTGTATGTCCATCAGAACTCAGAAGCAATACTTTCCCCCCAAAGCAACTAAGCCAAATTAGCAAGGTCAGCATTTGTATGAAAAAAAATAAATAAATTTGCAACTGTCGGTCAAATGGAGCGCCGCTCATTAGATATTATCTCTCGCTGCTTGATCCTTATCGCCATGTCAAATGAGAGGGGCCTCACCTTCTATTTTTCAGTTGAGAAAGGAAAAAGAAAGTATATTATTTTTCAAAGGAAGTCTCCCTCCTTATTCCTAGGGGTAATACCGGGGCGGGATGGGCCCACACCCCGCCCCGCACCATGTGGGATAAGGGTTTTCAGTCCAGCCCCAGCATGTGCGATGCAGGATAGCCCGCTGCCCATGGGTGGTCAGGGCGGGGTAGCCAGGGGCCGGCCCTGCTGCCCACCCCTACTTATTCCTGACATTGGTAGCACTCCTTTAGAGGTGATAGATAAAAGTACCCAACATAAAGTGCCTTTAGATGGACGCAAGAATGAAAATCTCATACATAAACAACGATGCAAAAAGGATATAATGCATTCTGTCGAAGAACAGGATTCACTTCATGCCATTTACATGGACCAAGAGTTTCTAGCACTCAGAAGGTGAAGAGTTTTCTAAATTGAAGGCAAGTTGAATGCAGTTAATAGGGGATGTCTCCCTCTTCAGGCAGATCCCAATTATCCTCATCATCTTCCTTCTTGTTTGTTGTGGCTTCCGGCTTGGTCTCTGGTGGAGTTCTTAATTGGGGGCGCCTGGTTATAGAACAAGACAGACGAGCAGTAAATAATCATTGTAAGGGAGAGATCTAACAGAAGGAACTCTAAATAACTGCATGTTGGTGAGGTGTTAAACCACAGGCTAGTAAAATTTATCCTGCAGGGTCTAAAGAACCCAAAAGAATATGCAACACAATTGTGAACATTATATGCCGACTATGAAAGCCAAAGATTAACACCCTATCAATCAGAGCAAAATTCACTAAACCATCTATATAACAAGAGAAATAAATTCGAGACAAAACCAAATTCAAACAAACATTTCCTCCTTATCAAGAGAGAAAAAAAAAAACATATACACAGAACATAGATACTGATCAACAACAGGCAATAATTCTCCAGGGTAAACTAAACTGGCTTATAGTATTATAATTTCGTGTTTAAACTTTTCAGCCCAAATAGGGTCATAGAGAGACGTTTCAAAGCATCACACATAATAAATAACTCTGAGCTGGTCACTTATAAAAAAGAAAATCTAAATTAGTGGCATTTCTCAGGATCCCAAACCTTACCCACATAATTTCATTTATAGTGTGATTGCTAGATTGAACTTTTCCCCATTCTAAATGAACTATATGAACTTTGTACTCCAGGAAAGACGCAACTGATCCCTACATGGTGGCTGGGTTTTTAGGGGAACAGAACAGGGAGACTGGAGTAGCCTTAGTGCTACAAAAATCAGACATATTAAGCCAACAAATCCAAGATTCAGCAAAACTAACAACAGATAGCAATCAAATTGAACCTAAAGTGACCAAAAACACCATTTGCAACCTAATGAAGAGAATCATAAGAATATCATAGAGAGAAATAAAACCAAGCCCTTGATTAGCTAAACACTCGACAGATCCTAACCCATTTTTTTAAAAAAGAAATCGAAACAACACCAAAGTAGAATAAATTAAGAGAGACAAAAAAGGCAGAGACCTCCTTTTGTTGCGCTTAGCGGCCTCCCGCGTCCTCCGCTTCTTCTCGTCCTGCTTATTTTCGAAGAACCTCCTGCGCTTACACTCTTGAATAACACCGGCTCTCATGACCTCTCTCCGGAACCGATTCAGCAGCCTCTCCTCGTGCTCATTTTCATCCACTATCACTTGCACGTTGTAGGCGGATTTGAAGTAGAGGGTGTTGGCATATGCCAGAGTGGGGCATATCACAGAGGCCAACGAAGAAGAAGAAGAAGAAGAAGAATTTAGAGGGGCCTCTTGAGACACCAGTGGTACGGGACCATTCTTGGGTTTCTGGGCCTGAAAAGTAGCGAGTTGGGGCGGCGGCGGAGGCGGGGGTTTTGAGGGAAAGAGGAAGGAGAGGAAGTTGTAGAGAGAAGAGGATGAGGTAGCCATGGATGATCGAATCTGGAGACTGAGATTTGATTGCGGGCCTTTTGATGTTGGTCTTATCGGGTTAAGGAGCTATCGGAGCTAAAGATTACAGGGGTTTGGGAAGTGGGTGGGTGAATGAGATTGACCCGGTAGGTTTGGATCAGGGTAGGAGAGCTTGGGCTTTGGAGTTCGCATGAATTTGGACCACTCGCTTTCTATACCATGCAAAATGGTTGGTCAGGGTCTTACTTTTATTTGTTCGGATCTTGTGCTTATTATTTGGATGAATCCACATAACTTTTCTCCGATCTCGATGACTAATAATCATTCCGATCAAAGTTTAAGGTACTTCTACATACACCGTTAGGATTTCTGTGTTATGATCATTACACGAAATAAATTACTTGAATGAATTTTATGAGGGGGAATCAAACAGATAACTAAAACCCCTACCAAACTATTCTAATTTTGCCATGCATGCATCTACTTTAGCTATCGCTCGTCTTGAGTTGCTTTTTGTTTTTCGGGTATTCGTCTTCAGTTTTTTGTCCTCTATATTCCAACTTTCAAAGATTTAAACAATGGATTTGTATATACTTCCTTCTTGACTGGCTCTTCCTTTTCAGACAAGATCAACTAAGCATGAAATAGGAGGGGGGTTTCAAGAACAAAGCCCTTAAAAAAAACTCACTATTGATTCTCCCATGAGCACGGTAGTGTTTTGAATATAATATAAATGATTAAATCTACTTATTTCCTTAAATTTAAGCTATTGAGATCTTTTATATGGTATTAGAACAGAGATTATAGTTTTTTAATTATGATAAATTTATCTCCAAAAGATTGTAGTTGCTACGTGTGTAATTCACAAGTTTCCTTCAAAGATCTAAGAATTTCATGATGGTATCACACTTTTTTGTATGATCTATCGGATCATATATCTTATATCACTTTGTAACACACCCAAACGAAAAGGAAATGACCCCGATAAGCTCACTTTGAGGGAAGCACTTTCGTAGGAAAAAAAAGAGGAATATGAGAGGAAATTCAAAAGTTCTATTACGTTTCATATATACTTTAGAATGTCTTTACTTCTACTTATATAACTTGAGCAACTAATAAGCCCAATGACCAATTACGAAGCCCAAAAACCCATAAAAAATATTAGGCCATAGTCCAATGACCACTACAAGGCCCATTTTATTTTACAAGTCAAAACAGTTGCAGTCATACAATTGTCCAAACACCCACAATTTTGCGATGATTTAGCGCGAGAAGAAGAGGTGGAGGAAAACCTAGCTGGGTTATAGGGTTTAGGCTTTGGGCGAGGGCTTTTAGTCAAAACGTAGCCTGGGCTTGTCACCCTGACTCTTTTGTTCAGCAAGGCCCGTTTTCTAGGTATATGGGCCGGATCATGGATTCAATATCCAGTTGAGGATATAAATGAAAAAAAAAAAAAAAACGTACGAATCATCGAAGAGGCTTTCATCGCTCCCCCTCCTCGTTCTTAGGCGGAGCGAAAAGAGCAAAAACACCGAGCAAGCTTCTACTTCTGACATTGTGTATGAATTCTGTACTCGTATTTTCTCATTCCCTCTCTCTCCCTTTCTCGATTCCTTTAAAGTTAAAAAATGTCCGCTCTTTGGATTCATTTCCATTGCCTTTCCCAATTTGATAGTCCAAATCAGCGTCTTTTGCTTTCACAGGCGGGTGCCTTATTTTATATTCAATATCTAGGCACATCCCACTCTCAATTCCGAGTAGTTTTCACTAAGCCTACGTTGAATTAGGGTTTTCTTAAATCTACGCTTGTACGCGCATCCATTACTTCACTTGGGAAATTAGGGTTTTCCCCCTTTTTTAAGATGTGCTTACCTCTTAGTTATAGACTTATGGTACTTGAATTTTGAGAGATTTGGTGCTTCTGGTGTCGCTGGCTTTTGGGAGTTTGTTGGAATCAGTTCGAGCCTAAGTAATCTGAGCTAATGATTACTGGAAGTTGGGATTTTGGTGTTCTTAGGTTTTTCTGGGTGGACTAAGTCGATTAGATAGCCATGTCTGTTAACAATAATAACCCGCCCAAGAGCCTTGGGGCCTCTTCGCCCTTTGGCAATGCCAGTATGCCCACAAACCCTCAGTTTTCACAATCTCAAGCCCAGATTGCGGCTGGCTTTCAGAGTCAGTTTCAGATGTCCCAAGCACAGGCTATAGCACAGGCACAGTCCAAAGCTGCGGCTCATGCCCAAGCTCAAGCAGCTCACGCCCAAGCACAGGCACAAGCGGCTCACGCGCAATTCCAGGCTCAGTTACAAGCTCAAGGGCTTTCCCTCAACCAGACCCATCCAGCAGGCATTGGTAATTTGGGTACATCATCACCCTCCATGTCAACACCCGGTAATTTAGGCGCAAAGCGGATGCCACCCAAGACGCCGATCCGCCCTCTTGGTGTTTCCCCTACCAATGCGTTGTCCCCCTTGAAAGTAATGGAATTGCAATCTGCTGCTCGGAGAAAGAAGCAGAAACTTCCCGAGAAGCAGCTTCAAGACAAAGTGGCAGCGATTCTACCTGAGTCTGCTCTGTACACCCAGCTTCTTGAGTTTGAGGCTCGTGTCGATGCTGCTCTTTCAAGAAAGAAAGTTGACATCCAAGAGGCCCTTAAAAGTCCTCCATGTGTGCAAAAAACCCTTCGTATTTATGTTTTCAACACCTCTGCAAATCAGATTCGCACCATTCCAAAGAAGCCAAATGCCGAGCCCCCTACCTGGACGCTTAAGATAGTTGGAAGGATCTTGGAAGATGGGGTGGATCCTGATCAGCCCGGAGTGGTCCAAAAGTCAAACCCCTTTTACCCAAAGTTCTCAGCTTTCTTCAAGAGAGTGACCATTTCCTTGGACCAGAGACTATATCCTGACAACCATGTCATTATGTGGGAGAATGCTCGATCACCTGCACCTCACGAGGGGTTTGAGGTGAAGAGGAAAGGGGATAAAGAATTTACTGTGAATATACGGTTAGAAATGAACTACGTGCCCGAGAAGTTCAAGCTTTCACCAGCTTTGATGGAAGTTCTGGGTATTGAAGTTGATACGCGCCCGAGAATAATAGCTGCAATCTGGCATTATGTAAAGGCTAGGAAATTGCAGAACCCCGGTGATCCCTCTTTCTTTAATTGCGATCCACCTCTTCAAAGAGTTTTTGGGGAAGAAAGAATGAAATTCACGATGGTTTCTCAGAAGATATCACAGCATCTATTCCCTCCACAGCCTATACATTTGGAGCATAAGATCAAGCTTTCAGGGAATAGTCCTGCTGGAACTGCATGTTATGATGTATTGGTCGATGTACCTTTTCCAATTCAGAGGGATTTATCTGCTCTATTGGCCAACACAGAGAAGAACAAAGAAATTGATACTTGTGATGAAGCAATATGTACTGCTATAAGAAAAATTCATGAGCACCGTCGGAGGCGGGCATTCTTCCTTGGGTTCAGTCAATCACCGGTGGAATTCATCGATGCTTTAATTGAATCTCAAAGCGTGGATTTGAAGGTTGCAGCTGGCGAAGCAAATCGTAGTGCTGAAAAAGAGCGCCGGTCAGATTTCTTTACCCAACCATGGTAAGTGAGCTCATCCAAATTGATTTGCTTTTGTGCTGGATGCAATACTCTCGAGTCATCCCCTAAGAACATTGTGATTGAATTGCAACTTACGTGTCGCGTCATTGACATGAGGGATGGTATTTTTATCAGACGCCATGTTCATTTGACAGTTCAAGTTTATTCAGTGTTTTTTTAGCATTGAACAACCATACAATCTCCTACTAGAATACATGATCAAAGTACTATATGTGGTATTTTTGTTAATCTTTGGTGGGAATGCACTCATTCTTGACTTATTTGGTAATTCTTACAGGGTTGAAGATGCTGTTATCCGCTATTTGAATCGCAAGCCGGTTGCAGGGAGTGATGCTCCTGGAAGCATGTGAGGAGGAGATTGCTTAGCTGTTGGTTGGGCAGGATATGTGTTTATCATTCCTTTGGTTTAAACAGCTCAAGATCGCTGTGACTTCCTTAACAGAACAAGTACCGCATATGTACTTTGCTCTATTGTTGGTCGGGGCTTGCATCTAAGATAGACACTATTGTCTGAAGCTTTTTTTTTTTTTTTTAAAAGAATTATCCATGTACTAGTTATGCTGTTGATTAGGCTTAACGAACAAGTATAAATTAGAAATGATGTATTATTTTTCTGATTTGGACTTCCTGATCTCTTTGGTTCTTGAAAGTCTTGCGGATATCCATGGCCACTCTGAGAAACCGAGACGGGGGGCTGAAGTGAGAATGCTGCAGCCTGGTTTATCAGTTGTTTCCCTATGATATGTGGCATCTAACATTTTGGACAACGGTCTATATATACATGGCTGATTGTGACGAGTAGGATATTTAACAATTGACTATAAAGGAGGAATTATCCTCAATTAAACACTGCCTACATGGTCTTCACAACCATGTGCATCGATTGAATGGCACATATGATTATTTTTATTATACATACTTACATACATACATACATACATATATATATTGATTATCCCTTAAATTTATAACACAATTGAGGCTTAGTGGCATGTTACACCCGAATAAATCGTAAATAATAACCATTGAATAATTTAGTGAGATCTCGTTGATCTATCTCCTCCTGTGAACCAAAACCTTGAACCCGCCAGCCATGTGAGCCGTCAGGAGTGGCACAAAGAGCGGACTCTCTGAACCTACTGGTCTAAACTCGAACCGCCTAAGAATGGAAGCCACAACGTACTTCATTTGAGTGAATGCCATCTCCTTCCCGAGACACACCCTTGGACCGGCCTGAAAAATTGGGAACTTGTAAGGGCACACCTCCTTCAGAGCTCCTGATCTCTCCTTGTCGGGTTCGAGAAACCACCGATCCGGTTTGAACTCAAGCCTGTCCTTCCCCCACAGTGCTTCCATTCTCCCCATCCCATAAGGAAAGTAAGTCAGCCTGTCTCCGGCATTGACTGGAGTTCCATCTGGCAACAAGTCGTCGACCATGGCATGCTTGGAGTCCCAAGCCACAGGTGGGTATAGCCTCATGGATTCGCAGAGGCATGCCTTCAACAATCTCAACTCCTTCAACGATTCATAATCCAACATTTCTGGATCCCCTCCGACGGATTCTATCTCCTTCAGCACCTCTTGCTCTGTATCAGGATGGCAGGAAAGCAACCAGAAGAACCATGTCATTGCTGCTGAAGTTGTGTCCCTTCCTGCAATGATGAAGCTTATCATCATGTCTCTTATAATCTCGTCTTCATGTCCGGCTGATATGAACCGTGATAGGAGATCATCTTCACTGCAAACCTGATCACCTTGATTCATCTTTTGCTTCCTGTGTTGAATTATATCATTCACATAGGCATGAACTTGTTCAACAGCATCCTTTAGCTTTTGCTCAGATCCTAGTCCGAGCCATCTTTTGATCTTCCAAACAATGAAAAGAGGTGCGGCTCCACGCCTTGCACATACCTCCGAGGCCATGTCGAAAGCCTTTGCTAGTGGCGAAATGGGTTGGGAAGGATCTAAGCAAAACCGATCAATCCCCAAGGAAACCTCACAAACCATGTTGAATGCGAGTCGTCTAAGTAACTCCTGCAAGTCGACCACTTTTTTCGCGGAGGCCAACGACTCCAGCAGCGGCAACAACTGCTTCTCCACCTCTTCCTCCAGGGTATTCATGGCAAACTCTCGCAGGGACTTGGCGCTGAACTCGTGGCTAGCCAACTTACGCTGGCTGCGCCAAAGCTCCCCATCCACATTAAATATACCGCACCCAAGAAAATCGCCAAGAATTTCAGTGAAGCGCTTCCCTTTGGGGAAGTTGTTGAAGTTTGTCTTGAGCATGTACTCCACGTTCTCTGGATTTGCAGTGACTATAGTGCGTGGTGCACCAAATCGGTGCACCACGATCGTGTTGGTTGCTGATTCCGTGAGTAGCTCAGTGTACCAATCCAAAAGATGGTTGCGGTTCTTGTAGAAGGAAATCAAGCATCCAATGATGGGATAGGTTGGCGGGCCATGGCCGGAAAGCTTTCGAACTCGCCATAGGTCACGTAAAATTACGTGAAACAGATAGAGAATAATTGGCAAAAACATAAACGTTAAAGCTGGCTTCAATGTGTAGATAGACATGATGAAGATCACTACTCCCATGTTGGCTTACTGGGAGATATACCTGAACACAACGATGCAAAAGATTCCTATTTATGCTTTTGGACTTTTGCAAACTTGCTCCAAGCGACCCTTTTAACAAGTCTAAAAGCTGGTCCCTGAGGGAATATGAAAATTGAATACTTTTAACTCCACAACAAATCCATCAAGAGCTTATAATTTTGTGGGGTTTTTTTTTTTCTCTTTTTCTACTCGAGATCCATACATCTAACCCCCTTTTTTTGTATATATAGTAAATCTAGTCCGTCCGATAAATTAAATCTGGTATCAGGTTTTGAATTATTCATTAACATGCGAGCTAGAGATCAACACTGTAAAAATTTCAAATATTCAATGATTGATCAATGCTAGAATGTTGTAACAATGGCCATCCATCCATGAACGCCTCCGAATCAATGTTTTCAAGTGAGTTTACATATATATCTTAGTACTCATCCAAATTTTTTTTTTTTTTTTTTTGGTCCTGAACTCATGCAGTTAAAGTAATATTAAAATTATATATATATGGCATGCACAGATAATACTAGTCGGTGTTTAATTAATGCTACTTGCCAAATTATTGAAAGAACGTGCTATTCTAAAGCAGTAGTACTCTACCATATCTATTCGATTTTTGCCTCATGATCAACGGTTGGTACGTTCCATGCAGTTCTATAAATATATATAGTAGAATCATATTCTCCAAATTAACATACTTGTTTAATCGGGGCATTTGAAGACAAATATATATATATATATATATATATGTATATAGTAGTTTAAGCCAGGTGCGGTTAAAGGAGGTACGCATAACTACGAAGTGTTGGATTTCTTGTACGATTGGCACGTTGTTCATAGAGCAGTGGGAGATTTGGAGAGGGGTGGTGCAACTCCACAGAGGGAGGCCACCGAAACAGCCAACGAAATAGAAAAAAAAAAAAAAAGTCTTTTTTTTTTTAATTTTTTGTTTCAAACATTTTTTTAAATTCATTAAATATTTAAAAAAATCAAAAATTCATTTTAAAATCCTTAATAATTAAGTAAAAAAAATAAAAATAAAAAAATTCAATCGGTGACCACCTTCTTTGGAAAAAGCATTTCCCTTTGGAGAGACGATGCCTCCAGGAATGACTGGAATCTTTAAAATCTTTGAAATTATTGTGCAGAATTTTATCATATTCACAGATCGAATACAATAAAGATAAATAAATCCCCATTTGAAATGATATATTTTCTGAAAACTTTGTTCTAAAAACTCTGTACCTCTGAGCAATCAAAAGGAATCTACCACTGTAGCCCAGTTCAAGGCGCAGAGCTCTTAAATGGTTTCAACTTTCAAGAAAGAAAATAGGTTGTGTCCGATCAAGTGTCTTTAATTTTTTATTTATTTATTTTATATATCCAATAATGCATCTTAAGACAATTAACCACGTGCTGGAAATTGTCTGGAAATTTATTTTTTAATTTCTGAGCTGGGAATTGTCTGGTTCAATATGAAATATGTTATCTGTCAGTATATATCATGAATATTTTCTAAATATATTAAAAAAAAAACACTAAGATGTTGTACTTCATAATTATATATGCAGGTAACACCTATACATAATATTTAATTATTTGATTAAATTTATAAATATTTTTTTTTAAATAGAATCCTTTGACTATTATATTAAATATATATTCTATATCTTAACCAAGCAAAATTCAATCACCATCGGCAAACAGGCTTCTCAAATTGCCTACGAAAAGAAACAATTTTACTTTTTTTTTTTTTTTTGGAGGAAAATTTTACAGCTGATCTATATCCATATATATAATATATATGTATGTCGTGATCTCGAAGAGGTAGGACCAAGAAATTAAAAGGCAAGCTTTCAATCAAATCTAGATGTCACCTTCTTTGTGGACAATCTTGTAATCAGAGAGTCTTCTCCACACAGAATCAACTGTTGCCGACCATACTCTAAGA
>QEOT01005275.1:28118-41782 GCA_003123785.1 Pterocarya stenoptera | reverse complement strand
AAGTGGAAAGAGGCATCAATGATCAATCACATGAGTTGCAATATACCATCAAAAAGTTACCACAATAAGTAATAATGTATGGTGCATTATACAAAATTGTTAATCTATATTTAAAAGACAGGGGTCTGAACATCAGCTTTCAGTTTCTAAAGTCCACTCAAACAGAACAATATAATCTTCGAAGATAATCTGGCTTATTGGTCTTCTTATGATCATATAAAGTACGAAATTATACCTTCAATTGGTTCCAACAATCCCAAAAATACAGAAGAAACTTATCTTCAGATATGTCCAACCTACAGAGGCAATCAAAATCAGATATATATGAATACTAATTCAGCAGAGAATTTTTATATCAACCATCATGGATGATAGAGACATAAAGATAGCAAGGAACAATTTTTCCAGGGAAAAATGCTCTTAGACTCCCATATATTTATGAGGATTGGTTCCCAATGTTTCCCATTCACAAATAGAGAAAGCCTTGCATCAAAGTAAAGCTATTGGATCCACTTTCCCCTGTAGGTTACTTGGCAATCCAAATCCATCCATGTATGTGGAGATGCTGAAATGGCATGCTCAAGAGACCCAATGGAATAACTGATCACGTAATGATTTTATAGAACACCTTTCCTTCGGTCAACAGCCGAAATAAACAAATGAAGCCATGCTATGCATAAAATTTTCAAAATCTCCTGCTTTAAACTTCTAAAAATGCATGCGAATGAAATAACTCCATGGTTATTTACATAGCGATAAAAGGTCCAAAATTATTTCTAGCCAAGTAGCCTTGTGCTTTCTTCTACTCCACAAATTAGGATACCTGGAGAATTTCATAGGTGATAGTGATCCATCTTGTTACAGACTTCCAAGTATAGTACATCAAAGATTTAAAAAAAAAAACCAGTCTATCAATCAATTTACTGCATCCCATTGCATTTCTTACTGATAAAGAAAACTTCTAGGATGGGACAGTTCAAGGGCGTTGATATCATCAATGCAGATACCATTCCATACATAATCACAAAGTTGATAGCAATGTTTCATTTGAACACTTACCCATTTATACGAAATCGTTCTCTCACGTCAATTAAGTGAGGAGAGGTGAAGAGTCCAGTTTGAAAACCGCACTCCCTTAAAATAGCCTCACAAAATGTGCATGTAGAACCCTGAAATGTGAATCCGCTAAGCAAAAAATAACATTGAGAAGAACGCATACTCAAATATTAGTTCTCCTCTGATATTACTTTCAAACAAGGAGGTCAAACCGCAGTATAAATACAGATTGTAGCATCTTATCATCTAATATCTTTGAAGCTTCTGTCACTTTTTTGCTTTATCCATGTCAAACAACTACACTTTTTTTTTATCAGTATGTGAAACAGCCATACATTTTTTTTTCATCCTTTACAGAAGGGCTAACCATGTTGGACATTATCTATAATAAGGTTTGACAAAATAGTAAAGTAAGATCAGAATTTTATAACAACAGGTCTCAAGCCAATCTGCCCTAGCAAGAAGCTATTATGGGATAACATAAATAGAAGAGTACCTTCCCCTTAGTTCCAGCCACATGAATTATTTTGAGCCCATCTAGATGCTCCTCCAAGCCAAGAATCTGTACAGAAAAAGAAGCATTGTATCTTTCCATCTCTGAGAAATTCTATTTAACAAAAAAATTATTCAGATTGATGAAGAATGGACAAATCAAAGTTCAAGGACCATTTTCTATTCCTAGAACAAGAAAGCTTCAAAAAAAAGATGACAGTTAAGATATTGGAAATCATCAGCCACATAAACTTATGCAGGTGGAAGTTGGCCAACAATGTACATCACGTATATTGCTAACCTAACAAATGCTCATGGAAGTTACAACTTACAGCATTCTAAACAATAATTACTTCAAACATGCAGGAACAAGTACACAAATGTTACCTTAATATACTCGGACATTCTTTGCATTTTTTCATATTTACCACCTATAGATGATTTGTCTCCTCGATTTTTACGAGTAATGAGGGAGGAAAGTGCTTCCATGGCAGCCTCATATGGATACGACAGAGGAAGATCTTGCAAGTACTCCTTCACAACCACATTGCATTCCATTTTTTCCATGATTTGAGATGACATCTTTGCAGATCTAACACCTAATGTATTAAGTCAAACAGTAAGTCTGAAAATTCAAGGTTAATCTTTTACGCAGTATAGCAACATAAAGAGTCAATTATCCAATTCTATGATTCACTGCTCTCTAGATTGATTAGTCTCTAATGAAGAAACCAACTGAGATGACCTTATATTATCTCCATTTCTTTTGGATGAACAGATTATCTAATTTCTTTCCTATTACAGTGTTTCTTTTGGATGAACGGAAGTCATTGATTACAGTGTTTCTTTCCTATTAATCAGATTCATGCATAGGAGTGAGTATAAGGTACACGTAACTCTGAACCTACAGTTCATTTGGAATGGGGCTTACTGTTTCTAGTGAGATGATGTCCAGGCAATGAAGCCGGCAAACAAGTTAAGCTCCATTTTCTTTTAATGGAGAGTTGAAAATCTCTCTTATGAAAGGGTGAAGCTTCAAATACCCCACACTTCAGGTAATTGTTCACATAAATGAGCATCAGGAAGCATCAATCCTACAAACCATAACAGCAGTCAGTCAAAAATACCAAGATAAATTTCACAGTGGCGTACTTTTCAAGGAATATAGTAGAGAACAACACTGGACTTCTGTAACAATGAGGCAAGGAGAATACAATGCCATCTGGGACACAAGACACAGTAATATCAACCCTACCCACTAAGTCACAATGTTTTTCCCCTATCCTTACGAGTTATCCATCATTCAGAGGTAAGAGAAATTGAAAAATTAAAAATTGATAGTTCCAATTATCACCATTCACGGCCTTGACAACGTCTGTGATCGACCATCATACCAAGAAAACCCTTGTAAGGTAGAGCAAATAGAGGCAAGAAAATAGAAATTTTGAATTTTTAGTTTTAGTTTTATGCGCTTTTTCTGCTCATTACCCAAATATCATCATATCAATTATACTTACCCACATGATATTCCACAAATGTTTCAGAAAATATTTAGTCTTTATTTTCCCCTCAGTTTTTATTAATAACACCAAAAACATATTTACAGTGAATTTGAAACCGTACACAATATCTCCTGCAACCCAAATGTAAGAGTGGAAAGTCATTCCACCTGAGCAGCAGGAGTGTAATTACATTGACAAATAAAAAGTACGCATCTTGCCCTCTAGTCCAATATCGAGACAGCTACTAAAGTTTTGAGCGCTAAAATATGGAAACTACAAATTTAAAAGAAACTATACAAATAAAAACACCAATTTTCCAGTACATTGACAATTTTGTAAAATAAAACTTACATTCGAGTAAAACTTATTGAATACGGCTTAAGCGACATACTTTAATTGGGATCGCTGATAAATGAAAAACAAGACACCCATCAACTTATTTCCCACATTCGTGGCATTCGTGGCATACGCACTGACACTTCCATTTCCCTTTTCTTCTTCTTCTTTTTTCAGTTGCTCCTCATTCTTTCATTCGATAAAAACTTAGCCACAACAAAAGAAAATAAAAACTATAACTTCACTTTTTCTTTTCCTTCTTTACTATTCATCCTCCTAGAGTCCCATCTTTTTTCCCCTCTGCACCGGCAAAATCAACAACAAAACACCACCAAAGTGCTAAACCGCCATCAGATCAAGTAAGGAAGAAAAGAACAATCCCATATGGTAAACGTATATATTGTTAATTATTACACACACAGAGAGAGAGAGAGAGAGAGGTGGCTTACAGAGGAATCATAGGAGTAGGCTGTGGCTTTGGGTTATGCTTGCGGGGATAATGGCTGCACTTGTTTATCGACTTCTGTCTCCCCTCTGCTTTCTTTGTAGCGGTGGTTAACGACGTACATCTCTCTTTTTTCTTTGACGGCTACCCTCCACGTGGATTTGTCCTTTTTTTTTACTCCACCGAAAAAGTATTTTTTCAAATAAATTTCTTGAATTTATTATTTTATCAACTTTTGCTTTATGATCTATTTCTAAAAGAAAGGTCTCAGCATATTAGTATTTTATGGTGTGGAACTGGAATTCGAATCTTAAAGCCATCGTTCAATTACAACTCGATGCAGCAATTGATCGATCCAAACCCAGCACAACTTGAGATAATTTGTATTAAACACAGAGTTTTTATAATCTGTCAACACAACGTAGTCAATCAATTCTCCAGTCATTTTTAAAAAGTTTTGCTTTCTTCGGAAGTTAACCCGAACTTAGTGGGAATCGGATTCAGGGATTGGTTGTCTTTAACAAGATAAGATATATATACATATATATATATATGTTAAAGTTTAGAATGTAACCCACGTTGGAGGGATTTGTTAAATCATCCCACCATCCCATTTGTGAGTTTTGCAAATCCAAATCTCGGGTTTTCATGCTTATACATAATAAACTACAAATTGCACGCAACACATGCGTATATAAAACTAGTCATCATTTTTGTTGTTCTTCCTAGGCCATCCCCACATGGGACATGTTCCAGGTGGCATTGGCACAAAACCAGCCCTTTTCGCATATGCATGAAGGGTAAAGCTAGTGTGCCGCTTGCAGCTTACCGCTGCAAGTGACCGCTAGTACAAAGTTAGTGTTTTATTTTTATTTAATTTTTTTATTCACATTTTTTTGTAAAAAAAAATTATTATTATTATTCTTTTCTACAAAGCGGTCAAATTGGATGGTAAAGTTTGTGCGGCAAACTAGTTTTTTTCATGCATGAAACCAAGTACTAGTTAATATGGGGAACTTGCTGTCAGGCATTGACCTGGTACAGCTAAAGATGTGTTGACAGTTGATCATTATGGGTAGATGCATTAGCACAGAAATGCACACATTCAAGCACAAGCCGGGTCGTTGGAATTTAAAATTCATTTTATTTCATCTTATTTTATTATTATAATTTTTTTAAATTTTTACACAAAATATAATAAATAATTTAATTTTTTAAAATCTAAAAATAATAATATTTAAAAAATAATATTTTAATAATATTTTATTTTATTATTTATAAATCATATCAACTCTTCTGAATCCTAATCACCAATATAATGGCAAAATGTAACTGTACAAAAAGAATCTACATTCCCAACAACCGTTCCAAGTGCAGCATAAAGATTCGTCGGTTCCTTCCGTACTTTTAATTAAGTTTATTTTTACAAATTCATTTCAATTTATTTCATTTCATCTTATCTAATCATTATAATTTTTTTAATTTTTCATACAAAATAAAATAAATAATTTAATTTTTTTAAATTCTAAAATAAAAAGAATATTAAAAAATATTTTTTAATAATATTTTATTCGTATTTTAACTTTATCCCGTTAAAAATGATAAAAGGTTTGGCATGTGGTTTAGGCTGAAGCAAAGGACTTATATTTGAAGAGTTTTCCTATGTACAAACAAGTTTACGTATCAATCTGCATACTAATAATGTTGCCTTCATATTTTAAATTCAAATTAACATTATTTTCAATAATCTACTTTTTGACTAATCATATTGAATGAATATACGTATTAATGCGCAAAATCAATTACAACTAAATTTTTCCATATTTAGATATCATGACAAGAGAATGCACATATCAAAATCTGGTCACCAACGAGCACCCAGTAGAAGGTCCGGGCCTACTCCAATACGCCCACCCACCCATACCTTGTCTATAACGTTACCAAAAGATGTGTTTCAGAGTTGATGAGTAATAATAACCACGCAACTTATTTCATAATATATATTATAAAATACAAGAAGAGTAAAGGAAGTTGGCCAGATGTCCATCTAATTTTAAAACAATGGCATTGACAAAGCATTTGAATACTCTTAAGAGCTCATCTGGGAAGTTATCCAGAATATGACCAAACTGGTTCCACCATGTGAGAAACCAGAAAGGAAGTTTTCCTTTAAACTTTTTATCAAAATTAAGAAACCATGAATGACTCATATATAATACTTGGTATAGCATAAATCTAAACCAAGCTGTAATATAATCATAATAATTAAAAACAAATTAAAAAATATTTTATAAAAATGTTATTTATTTTAAAATATTGTTGTGTAAAATATTATAAAAAGTGATTTTTTAGATAGTCAAAAGTATTGAGAAGAGTTGTAAATAGTAGTAAAAAAATAATAATAAAATATTAAATAGTAGTAAAAAATAATTAAAAAAAAAAAGGTATAAAATAATAAATAATAATTGAGTATTCTAAGAATAATTATTCTGAGATATATCCCAATGTACAAATCGTTGAGGGGTAAGCTGTCGACCGACGGACCTTAGACATATTTTTAGAAGTATATCCGCTCGTGCCAAACGCGCTGCAGAGCTCTTAGACCCTCCCTCGGCTCTTTGTATCTTTAATAATCTAATGATTTGCATTATACGTCCCCTTCCCTGAGTTTAAAAAGTTCTATTGCGATAAAAAAACCATCTTATTATTTGATAAAAGAAGAAAAGATTCCGCTCTCCGACCATGACTATTTTTTTTTCCCACTTTCAAAAACATTATCAGTCAAAAGCAACTGTAAGCGATTTATTATTATTATTATTCTTGGCAGCTGCAAGAAAGACATAATGGGATTGCAGAATTCAAAAAATAAATCCCACGCAAATATTAAAAGATGATCCCGTTTAAAATGTGTTTGCAAGTCTGTCATAAAATAATCCTATACCTAAACCCACGAATTCCCCCGTTGTCACCGTTAAGAATGTATTCTCGGGTTTATATATATGTGTGCATGCGCATGCATGTACACACGACACGCCCGCAAACGGACTAGTGCATTTTGTGACAACCAAGTACCAGCTCTAGCACTAGTTCTTAGTTCTATTTCTCAACCTCTTATTTTTTTTTTCAATTTAAGCTGCAATCTATTATAGTTTCGGAAGATGCTTTATCTTTTAATGCTGGATACTAATGTCAATGATAGTAGAAGACTGGTCAGTAAACCATTTCTGCAGCTCAAAAATGATCCTATCAACAGGTGGTGATATGCTAGCCAATATGCTTGAAACATGTTTAATTGCAAGGATAAAAGAAAATTGACATATGAATAGCCATAGCATGATGAAAGTGAACAAACTGGTTATAAATCAGTTTTGAGTCACAATCCTTCCTGGAAATAGGCGGAATAGGCGGACACCATTTACACTTGAAGATCAGCTTAAGTTGCCAAATCAAGATGTCAGTAATTCCGGATATAAAAATTAGCAGCATTATAACAGAAAATATAGCAACTCTATTAAAGTATAGGGAGAGTAAAGCATCACGGGTTCAGATATCTCAGATGACTAATTGATCAATTGAAAAGGGGTGGATTCAGATCATATCACATGACTGGCTGACTTGTAATAATAAAAAATGAAAAAACGGCACATGACTATCTCATATTGATATGAGCTTCAATAAAAGGTTCAATATTTCCATCCAAAACAGAATCCAGGTCAGACAATTCAATGCCCGTTTTCACATCTTGTACTAGCTTGAATGGATGAGACACATACCTTCGAGTTTCCTTTTGCCATAACTTGGCAATGGCGTCTCTCTTTATGCTAGCTACACTGGACACTCCTTGCTCCCTTGCTATTACAAGAAGCTTGGCTTTCAATCGATTAAGGGCCTTGATTTTATTCGCAAAGCGGCTCCTCTCGGCTGCAAGTAAATTAGAGGGAGTCTGCTGAGGAGCATCCACGGATACAAAAATCTATCTACTTTGTAAAGTCATGTTAAAAGTGTCAACCAAAAGTTTCCCTATAACAAAAGAGAATTGGTGTAAACCTTTACGTAGGTTTGAACCTGGTTTATTTCAAGGTTACAGCACTAGCAACCACGAGATGCCTATTTTGAGACTGTTTTCTATTTATTTTCTTAATTTTTGATTGCCACCTCAAGCAGCATAATGCCTTCTATTCTGGTCCCTTCCTGAAAGCCCCACCCCACCCCACCCCCCCACAAAAAAAAAAAAAAAAAANCTGCTACCTACAGTTTGCAACAAGGTTGTGTTAATCACCTTTTTCCTTGTGCTGATAACCAATACTATACTTACAAGCAGTTATTCTGCATACAGTAGGCAAGAGCAAGATTCTGCAGAACCCTTTAAAAGCAAGTTAGAGAAGCAACTTCAAGTGTAAAACTTGTTTGCTGGCTGACTTGGGACACTTCGAAATTCCTCTCTGAAAAACTTGAGGAAACAAATATGTTTAACTAAGCATGACCGTACAAATCATCTACTCCAGCTTCAAGTTCCTAGTATGGCAGTACTAGTCATTTTCAGACCCATAATTTCTAGTATGAACTAAGTTAGTAGTTAGCAAAATTAATTCCCATCCTGCACTCCTCTGGGTGTTTGTGTGCACATGTTAATCTTAAGTGTTAGCTCATTGCCTCTAATATTGTAAGAAGAAGATTAGTTTATTATGACAGTTAGTAAATTACAAGTACGTGAGGATACTCAGCAATATAAATAAATAAAAAGACAAAATAAATAAGAACCTGAGGATTGAACTTTTATTCCGGTAGGAATGTGCTGAATGCAAATGGCTGGTTCAGTTCCACTTTGCTCTATTGAGGATGATGATACAACCAAATCCACATCATCGATTTGTAAGTCATAAGTTGTTTTGAGAAAGAGGGGAATAATGTCCACACATACTGCAGAAGCCTGTGAGATTTCAATTTTGAAAAAGGAACAGTTTAGTGAAAGTTGATCAACTAAATGCTGGATATAAGGACATAAGAAATTACTGAATGATGATGATTACATTCAGTACTCAGGAAAATATGTCATCCCATTTGAACATATCTGGGACATGCATCTTTTAGTAAAAAACCAATCCAAGTATTATATTTTATTCATCAATTGGAGAGGGAGAAAGAGAGAGGAGAGGCCAAATAGCTCATTTCAAGGGTAGTCTTGACCAGCAGTGTACCAAAATTTCGAATAGCTTCCTTATAATGTTAAACGTGTTATTTATGAAAGTATTTCACAAGATCTTGAACTAATGTTGAGCATAGCTGTCCTTCAAGTTACTTATCAATAAAAAAAAAAATAGCTGTCCTTCAAGTAGCTAAGTAACATCTAAAACATATGGTGGTCAAGTGCAATTCTGACTTTTGCTGAATATTGGTTTGTATTAAAAACGTACTCTGAAAAATTTTCTACAAAATATAACACCCACAAAGATGCTTTTTGTGCGTGTGATAATGCCCATGAATCTTTGTTGTAAACCCTAGCGTATGATGACTTGTTAAGAAAGAATTTCTGAATATTATTTGTTATAGAAACCATTTCCTTACCTGGTCAAAAAAAGTATGTGGTATGAAAATCAAGGATCTACTCTCCTTAAGTGTGAGTCTGTGTGCAGTGCTTACTCTCCAACTATTTGTTTTTACAGAAGTGATATTCTGTGATTCACTCTTTATCTTCAGATAAACCAACCAAGGTTACAACATAAGTAACATCACAAAATGTTATGCTTAGACATTGACAAATGAACTCAATGACAATAAAAACAAGAAGTAGAATTGTAGATGGACAGATTCAAGCAACTAGTGTGTAGCTCTAAATCTATTTTCCAATAAGATCCAATAAGACACTCTAAATACAGTTGAAGAAAATCAGGAGGGTCCTGAAATCTATGGTCCTATGCTAAGAAAGTCCTACCACAAAGCAATGCCCGAGAAGTGATAAACAGTAAAAAGTTTGGGTCCAAAACATAACCAATTAAAAATTTCGTACACTCAACCTCCAAAATGGAAAAAAAAAAAAAAATTGATATCAAATAATAAAAAATGGGGGGATTTTTTCTCTCTATTTGTTCTAACCCAAAAGCAAATAAGATAAGTTTTAATTTTTTCTGCTATAAGTAGGTCAGAAAAGGAAATGGTAGTCATACCTCATGCAGAATACATCCATTCTGAGAACCTATCAGAGAGTGAACACCCCTCTCCCCTGAAAGATAGCCATAAGCACACTCAGATTCAAACTCTATCATGGCCGACTTGATACCACCATTCTTTGAAGAACACTTCTCAACTACCCGTCCTTTGTAACCTTGCTTTTTGGCCCACTTGGCATACATGCTTAGGAGTTGTTCTGCCCAGATCTATATTTGCATATATAAAAAGTGAATTCGGAGAAATAGAGAGAGAGAGAGAGAGAGAGAGAGAGAGAGAGGAGAAAGTATGATTATGGATCACATATGGGTCTATCAAAAGCTCTACTCTACAAATGTATCATAGGAACTATATAGCTCCATCAACTCCCAAAGAATGGTTTCACCCTTTGGGCCTATTGTTCATTCACATAAAATTATATTCTTCCTTATATATATATAGATAGATAGATAGATATATATAAAGAATAGTTTCACACTTTCAGTAGGGTAGAACTAGAATGACATCCTTGTAAAGTTAGGCGATGGCATGACTTCAGGAGAGGACAAGCACCAAGACTCTCTAGAGTCCATCCCAAATGTGGGGCCTTAGTGGCACATATCAATATGAAATAATAACAAAAACAGCTACAACTATAACAGAAAAGCATAATCATAGCTTTTACATTATCCTAAATTGAAATCTCAATTTCTGACAAGAGTTAGATATACAAAAGCTCAATAGGGACTGATGACAAGAATTTATATTTTCAGTCTAAATAGGAACTTTTTTTTGTCTATAAGCAAAATGAAAAGTAGGAACTTTTTTATAAGTAACATAAGCTCTATTCAAAGTGCAACGGGGTGCAACCCAAGTATACAGGAAGATTTGAAAATGAGCTGTTTCTAGAAACAGCAGCATATATTCTCAGAATTATAGCTCTATTCTGAAGCAGGTAAAGGAATTTATTAATTAAGGCCACATGTCTACATCATGAGAATTATAGAGCTAATGTCGTAAAAGACCAAGGATTTACAATTCAACTTCTTTTGAGCTTCCATGCTTACAGAAGCAGAATTAACTCATACAATTTTGTGGAGTTTTAGGAGTGAAACATAAGTTATAACATGCTTTGGCTTTAAAACAGTCACTTCAAAAGTTAATATATACAGAAGCAAGGTAGTAACATGGAAGGCACTCAAAGTAAGAGAACAAAAAACAGAGAGAGAAAGCAAAACGTGATTCCCAAACCTTAGGGTAAATCCCTCCAGATCCAGCATTAATAATTACACATGCTCCCTCCAAGTCATAAGGCTCCTTAAGAAGCTTGGACATCCTGTAATGATCCAAAAACTTGCTAACATCTAAAGATGCATTATATGCTTGCCTAAATAGCCCACAGTTGATGTCATTGATATCAGCCAACTCTGTGATCAGCTTCGCTTCTTCTGCCTGCAGAAATAGCTATAAATCACATACTTGTTGCAATCTGCATCTTGCTCTAGAAAAGAAAATTACATAAATGAAGCAAATTGTGCATTTGAAAAAGTTCTGTGCTCCAAGATATCTTTGAGGAGAAAGGTCAACTTTTAACATTTGCAGACCCACACACATTTAATAAACAAAATCCTAATTGATTGGTACAGCAGAAGCTGTTTAATTCAAAGTAAACGGATATTGCACCTATATAATGAAGATATTGTTGGGTTTGTGGAGCTTGGTTCAATCCGCTCGAGCCTAGCTCAACAGATGGCTCGAGCAAAGACCAAGCAGAGAGTTTGCTCGTTACTCACTCGAGAGATGGCTCAAGCAAAGGCTAGACAAAGAGTTCAGTCATTACTCGCTCGACAGATGGCTTGAGCGAAGGCCAGGTAGAGAGTTCGCTCGTTACTCGCTCGATAGATGGCTCGAGCAAAAGCCAAACAAAGAGTTTGCTCGATGTGCGTCCGACATGCCGCTCAAGTGAATATCACAGGAAATTAGAAATTTGGGTTTCCACCGTGTAACCATATAAATGTGTTTTTAACACTGTGGTTGTACGATGTGCACAGTAATACGCCCCAAACAGTGTACCTTGTGATTCCTCAATTAATAAAATCCTTTGTAGTTCCATGGACGTAGGTACGTTGCCGAACCACATAAAATTTGTATCGTGTGATTGATTGCTTGATTATTTCTCGCTCATATTTGCTTTATTGTCATCGTTTTCATAACAGATACCATGTCTATATTCCTTCATATCAGTGTGGGAAAAATTAGGGGTAATGAAACCTGCTGGTTTCAGGACAAAAATATGCACTTCAGTCTCCAATGATTCATCATCATTCACCCAACCAATGGATGATTGCAACTCCATGTAAATCTCTATAAAGTAAAACATTTATTTTGTTTAAACTCCAATGAAAACAACACTTGTACATCACCTTAAATGTCAGGTCTTTGAGAGAATCAACCACTTTAGCAACATCAGCTAACTTGACTAGAATTCTATCAGATCTAGCTGGATCATCCCAGAGGTTAGAGTCACGTATCATTTCTTCCTGCTTGCTCCATCTCGCTTCCTCAACTTCCAGGGCAGTTGGTGCAAACATCTCAGCACGAATAACTGCATCTTCAATCTTCTTTTTCAATGAAGACAAGCCTTTAGAAAAAGTACTATAAGTATCAGAGCCAGTTTCAATCCTAGAAAGAAGCAAATATATACAGCAATGAGATATTACACTACAAACAAATCATCACCCAGGTAGCAAAGAATCTATTTCCGATCAATTCACTGGCTTTGCAGAAGTGGCAACAATAGTTAAAAATCTACTTTCAAGAGCCATTTTTCTTTTGTAAAATCAATGTGTTGGAATTTACCAATCCACAAATGTGCACAAACCAAACCCACACTACTTGACCACCACACGCAAGTGAACAGAGCAATTATTTTCCCACGGGAAACGCAAGAACCTGGTTATCAAAGGGAACATACAGCGCAAATATATGGGTATATTTACAAATAATACTTTACACCATAAGAATAATGATACTGCAACATTCATTACGATGTAAAGTATTGATGTCCATTGGATGAGGATTATATGGCCTCTCTCAATAGCTCCATGCACTTGGATGTGGAGGACGATACATTGATACGGCCTCTCCTTTTCTTGTCATCTGTTTTACAACTCTCAATAGATTATAGATTCCTTTCATAATTATAAGGATAATGATAATGCAAAGCAGATGTTTGGAATTTTATTGCCCACAAGGCATGATATTATTGGCCACTGAATTACATGTGTGAGCAAAGTAGTTGATTGAAGCAACTAAATACCACTGTAGGTGTGAATAGAAAATTTGGGAATCCAGGTTCATGATAGAATACCGTCATAACACAGGATACTACCACATTTTGCCCTTCAATTTTTAACCTTTCAATTTTCTGATTGGAACAAGTCTTCAGTTCAGTATTGATGTCCACTCATTTAAGTAAATCGCATAATACTATCATCCATGTGCCATCAACTTTAAAAAAATACATATCTCATTGCAAATGTCAAACATGACAACATAGACTATGCTAGTTGTAGCACGCCAGCGCTATACTAATATGATATCAAGTAAAAGGGACTTTATCATGATCTTACGAAGGAGAATCATAATATTTGACATGTTAACTAACGCTAAGACTTATAAAAAAAAAA
>QEOT01005275.1:0-20873 GCA_003123785.1 Pterocarya stenoptera | reverse complement strand
GAAGCTATATAAATCAATCCCTTATTGAATTCTAGCAAATCTTTATTTTTCTTTCATTTTCTCGGCAACCAAACAAACCGCAAAGCCAGTGGAACCGTAACAGTTAGGTTGAATGAGTACCAGAGATTTTGATTGTTGCTCTTCTGGAGATTGAGATTTGAAGGCTGCTAGGGTCCGACTGGAAGCTGAAGTTATTTGTTTCGACAGTGACCTCGCAATTCCCTGTGAGTGAGAGACGTAGAAATGTAAAAGAAATGATAAATCAGTTAATGGAATATTTGATTTCTAGTTAGGTTCTAGCGGTTTGTGGTTTACCGATCGGGATTGGAGAGGGAGATGAAGAGTTCTTTCTTTGCGCCATTGATCTGTTTGGTTTCTTCATTTGGAAGCGTGAAGACGCAAGATACACCTGCTGCTGCTAAATGGGCGGGACGAAGGGTATTTTCGTAAGTATGTTTAAAATATGCTTTATGACCTTTTTCCAATTTTCTTTGCCGGATTTTACCACGCTTTCAAATTTGTGGATTTTGTGTTCCCGCAAAAAGATATTTCTTATATGGAGTATTTATTATTTAAAAAAAGGCAATGCTGACTCTATTTACAAAAAATAAAAATTATTAAAATTCTATATACCCGCGTGCCTTCTCATTTACATCATTTTGATTAAAAATAAATAAAACATGAGAAGAGAAAACAATTGTGAAAAGCCATGTACATATATAAATTTTTGTAAGTTTTTTTTTTGTAAATACGATTGGCATTTTTCTTGAAAAATATACAAATGTTATGTATTATACATTAGGGGTGAAAACCGACCCCTTCGGTTCGATTTTTGGATAAAACCGGCGTCGACCGAAGCTTACTTTTTGGAAGAGAAAACCGGCCGAAACCGGTCGACGGGGAGGAGAAACACCGGCCGAAACCGTTGCCTCATTTCTCTGGCAGTTCACGGTCGGTTCTCGGACCGACGTTCGTCTGAGAGAGTAGAGAGAGAGAGTGTTGCAGAGGAGAAAGAGAGAGGGGATGAGAACTGGGAAGGAGTCGACGCGAGGAAGAAGACTCGTGAAGGAGATGAAGTTATTTTGAAACGACGCTGTTTGGTTAAACGGTGTCGTTCTACTTAATTTTTTTTCTTCATATGTTATAAATTAAACGACATCGTTTCGTTTAATACCAAGCGGCGTCGTTTTAAATACAAAATATATTTAAAAAAAAAAACAGTTCTTTTAGTCGGCCGGTTCATCGGTTTTTCCTTGGTTCAAACCGGAACTGAACTGGCCGAAGTCGGTTTTGTTATATTTTCACCGCAGGCCGACCAGTTCACTGTCAGTTTTGGCCGATTCTGAGCTCCGGCGGCCGGTTCCGGTCGGTCCCAGTTGGTTTTCCGGTTTCATGTGCAGCCCTATTATACATGTCTTATACATAATTCTTTTATCATTTTTTAATATAATATTAAATTATTAAAAAATTATTTATAATTTATTATTTATCATCCAATCATGTAATACCAGGTAAAGAGATGGTGATTTGCTTCTTCGGATTTGAGTTTAAAATTTTAAAAAATGCTTTTAACAGCCTAAACGCTATTTTTAAGAAAAAAATTATATATTTGGATAAATTTATAAAAAGTTATTTAAGCACCTAAAAATTGTTGAAAGTCCATTTTAAAAAATAAAACTTTTTGTTGAAAAATCCTACAGATAATCTTATATATTTAAAAAACTACCCTAATTAATTTTAAAAGTGCTTTTAAGTACATTGTCAATGTTGTGTTTCGTACGCTTTTAAGTTGGGTTCGAGCAACTCGGATCTTGAGTTTTTCACATGCATAATTAAGAAAACATGAAGAGTAGAGAGCCTTGGTAGAGGTTGGGGAGTTTCCGATACTAAAATCAATATATCACCTTAATAGTTCGTGCGCGAAGCTAGAAAAATCAAAAAGAGTTATTTATACTTGGGGTCAACTTTTATACTAGATTTTTGAGGGAGACAACTCGCACCTAGTTTCGAGGAGTTCATGTCACTTCAACCATTCGTTTAGTCAAAATCATTTAATGCAGTATGGCTCATTAATGCAACGTTGAGTCTGGAGAGTGGGGTCATTAATGCAACGTGGCTTCCCAACTCACTTTACTCTACATATTTTCCTTGTTAAGACCCCATGTATGCTGTCAGGAGATCAAGAGTTTTCCTTATTTTCCATCCACCTGCCTACGCAGGCTTCCGATAGTAGAATGTCATCGGGAAAGTATTAGGGCAACGAATCTCATCTGCCCCTATCTTCCACTTTCCTTATGCGTGGGTTGCTTTGTGGGTAGTTTTATCTCATGGGCCGAGTATTCTGCAGAAACCCATTAACTCCTTCTAGAAGATGGTCGTTAGCTTGGCTAGATTTAACCGGGCTCTATGATTTACTTCTCTAGTAGTCTTTCATAGGCTTGCTATACATGCCGATAGCAAGAAAACTCCCTTATCTGCATGTTTACTAAATAGTAAACAACTTTTTAAGAATATGGTTTCTTTAAACAATAGTGTAACCTTTTAATAAATGTCTACAATTAAAAGTTTAACTGTGAAAACTCTGTTTTCTACCGTAATTCCAACAAGGCACCAAGAGAATGGTGGATGATTTTTCATTATCCATCATCTCATTCCAATTCTACCATTAGTCCCTTGGATAAGTTATTATATCTTAAAATAATACGTTTAAGCTAATTGATAATATTAACAAATCCTTTAGCTCTGGTTTGAATTTGATAATCTCAAATAGAAAATAAATAGATATATAAAAATGATTCAATATTATTTATTATTCATTTAATAATATCCAAAATATATATGGATAACAATAAATATATAAAGCGTTAACCTCTCTCACTTGAGATATTGGACAAGAAATATTATAAATTAGAAAAAAAATGCCACGCACTTCTTACGGTTTAGAACTTTTAGAACCCACTTTTTAAATTGATTTATTCTTAAACTTAATACGATAAAGCACTCAAAGTAAAAGAAAAAAAGCATTTACTTCTCATACAGGACGTGAAAATTAAAATGAGTAATATTAAATACAAATTTTTTAAGTAGATAAATTTTGCATAAATTTTTTATAAAAATTAGATACTGCCAAAAATATATTTTTCTACATTTTTTACGTTGAAATTTATATATTTTTAATAAAAAATGCACAAATTTTATATATTTAAAATTTATACGATTGAAATCAATACGTGTGTCGACCTGAGGCTGTCACGTGTATACCATTCAGACTCTTCGCCCTTGCTCCATTCAATCTTACGTGGCAACTCCTGGCCATGCTAAAGGCCTCTCCAACACGCGTAGTCTCCTCCGAAACCCACCCTATCTCCACAGATACACATACACATACACGTCTGGCTGATCTTTATTGATACATACACACAAAACCGCTCATTTGAGTCATTTCTGCGCCCACGTACTACTTCAATGTTTTCTTCTTTCAATTTTCAAATTCAAATCCGGAGCAAGTTCCATGTCTCTGACATCCTCCGCCACCACCTCACCACCGTGGGAAGTCCTTGCTCTTGTTGCTCACCACCTTGACCCCAGAACCTTAGCCATAGCCTCCTGTGTATGCAAGTCATGGACCATTTCCATGTCCTTAGACCTCCTCTGGAAACCCTTGTGCAACACCAATTTCCCTTCCCTGTCCGACATCCACTTCACCGACTTCACTGTCCCGTACCACCGTCTCTACGCCATTGGCCACACCGCCGCCAGGCGCCGCCACCAGACCCCCCGCAAGTCTCTGCTTTCCCTTGACAGCCTCATCTTCGCCATCAACATCCGCACCAGAACTTCTCACATCGTGAGTCTGGAGAAACCTGGCGAAGAACTACAAGTCGATCCTGGCGGGGTGTTCAAGTTCGATGTCGATGTGAACTACGAGAGTCCCGCGTCGATGTTCGATGATTTGGGGGACGTGAAAATCACGTGGAATGTAATTCTGAGAGGGTGGAGAGGGATATTTACGATGATGGATTGCGAGGGGGAGGTGAGCTTTTCTCCGGGGGAGGAAGGGTGGTTCTCGGAGGAGCTACCGTCGCCGGGGTGTTGCTCGAGTGAGGTGGCGAGCGGCATGGTGGCGGATGTGAAGTTGGGTTTTTGTGGGAGGAGATCGGAGAGTGGTGGTGGCAGGAAGGTTAGGGTGGAGAAGGTGAGTGTGGGGATTCTGAGTATAGTAAAATTGAGGTACGTAAGTATGGACGATGGTCTAAGGTATCTGCAGCATTTTCTTGTTCCTCTTGATGTGTAAATTAGCATTTGGAACGACACGGTCGATCCAGACCCTTTTTGTGGGATTTTGTTCTTATTAACATGGATGTATGGGATCGAATTTATAAGCACTTTTTTTTTTTTTTGTTCATATTTTATTTATACAATGTTCGTGATCTTCAATGAGCGATCGAGGAGACTCATCATGTATACTCCATGTTTGTTTACCACTAATATTATTCTTTAGAAAGAAGAAAAAAGAAAGTCGGTAGCTTGGTATACCGTATAACCCCAGCCTCCAAACCCTCTCTACTAATAAAAAAAAAAAAAAACGAAAAAAAGAAAGAAAGAGAAGAATATCTCCTCAACCTTATCCTACTACTTAAAAAGAAGCCATAGATATATGAATAATATTGAGTAGTATTTTATGTTTGATATTTTTGTTATTCATCAATACCCCGCGCAAAATTCTACTTTTTTTCCAGCTTTTTTTTTTTTTTTTTTAATTTTTCCAAGCCTACTCTTCTTTTTACTTTTATATTTTACAACCTATGTACTTTGTCTATTTGAGCCTCTCGAATTATACTGCAGAATGAGATTGAAGGGATCTTTCATTTCTTTGTAAAGAGGACACTTTTCTATTTTTTGTTTACTAATGTTGTGCATTTATTGGCCTAAAAAAAACCAGAAAAAAAAACGGAGAATTGAATATCAAAGATATGTTGTGTTTGTAAATAAATATTGTCTAATTAAATCATAAGTTATAAAATTAAGAATAAATCATACTATTAACCAATTTAATTTACAATTTAGATTTATGTCTTTTAACTATTTTTTCTATCTAAAATTAATAATAATGTCATGAAATAATTGAAATATATTAGTTTTAGATGTATAAAATATGTAATGATTCAATTCAATCAATCCTTAATAAAATTGAAGGTTCTGGATTTGAGTCATAGGTTGGAATGAGCTATGTTATCATTGTAGATCTTATCATTAAATTTTCTTCTTCTATACTAGATATTTATATTTTAGAATAATTTATTTTATAATAATACATAGCAAACGTGTCGCTCGGCGCGCTAGTGTATATATATACACACACGGATAGAGATATCAAAATCAGCCAGAAGCCAAATTCAGAGAGGGTAGGTAGTATTAATACTTAACGAATTAAGTTTGGAAATTAACAATCAATCTAGAATATTAGATGGTTAAAATAAAACAGAGAAACCCCAACAATTAGCTACCCCTTTAAAAACGATGCAAATGTTTGCATTTGCACGCTCTAATTTAGGTTGTATTTAGATGTTGAGTTAAATTTAATTGAGTTGAATTTTTTTATAAATAATAGTGAGTTGAATAGTGACGGGAGTTATGTGGGACCTATCTAAACTGAGTTTAAAGTGTGTTTAGATGTTAATATGAGTTTAGTACTTTTTATGAGAAATTAAAAAAAATTGTGGGTCTCATATATAAAGATGTTTTAAGTTGAAAAAGATTGTAGGTCCCACATGTAAAAAGGTTATGAGTTAGGATAAGTTTAGTAATTTGAGAGTTGAGTGTTTAGATATTAAACTCTGCTTAAAATTAGATTAAAAAATTTAAATTGCACCACTATAATAATAATAATTATTATTATTTTTTTACATCACTTGAACAAAAATTGATAACTGTTTGTAATAGCTATTTGGCACCAATTGCGTCGAAAATTAGTGACCAGTTTAAAAACGACACAAATGCCTTCTTTTTGCATCCCTCGAAATTAGACAAAAAAATTCAAATTACACCACAATAAATTTTTGTTTTTGGAATTTAGACACAAAAATTTATAATAGTGCCATAATAACTATTTGAATAATTGTTAGGCATCAGTTGAAAATTAGCTACCATTTTAAACGGAAATATTTTGATTGGAATCGATTTTTTGGACCCAAAAAGCCGTTTTTCTTGATGGGCTTATGCCCTTAGCATCAGCAAACAATTAGAAAATGCGAAGCACCGTTTATGAGTCATGACTGCATCAGCATGCATGCTACGTCTATCCTAAATGAAAATAGTCAAGTTGACGTTTCAGCATTAATCCTCTCTTGAATACTAATTAACAAAGTTTCAGTTAATTAAAACAACCTCTTGGCGGCAATTTTTCCATCTTAGCCTTTTGTTTTGGAATTCTGACGAACTTATTTGAATGCTAATTAGTAATTAACATGAATTAATGTCTTATCGATTTTCATGCAAAAGAATATGTTTCAACACTCGAATTCGTCAACACATAAATAAAAGCATTGAAATAAAAAAATTAATAAAAATTATGGAGTGACTACTACCAGGCCGGGCGATCCAGCTATCCCTTACGGGCCTTACGAGGATGGACTGGGCCGACGGGTCATCTTTCTGGGGCTCAGACTGTAAAACCGCGCACAGCTCAGATTATAAACTAATAATTATTATTATTATTAATTGTAAAATCCAAACACAGCAGTCTGATCCCTCCCATTCTTTCCGTCCTCCTTCGTTCTCCTGCCGAAGAAATGGCTGTCTTGCTATCCACAGTTAAACTCCCTTCCATCACGGCCCAGCTGAGCTCGAAGAGTTTCAGCAGCAGCGTCATACAAGAGCAACCAATTACAGATAGTCGTTTTTTAATAGGTAAAATTCTCTCTCTCGCTCACTCTTCCGTTTTGCTTCACTTTCTCCTGCTCTCCTCTACATTTACTTAAACCCTTACCCACTTTCCTAAATCGTTAACTTTTTCATCAGGTTTGAGTATGGGGACAAACACAATACAGACCAAGAAAGTTTCGTTTATCAATCTAGCAGTAAAGCATAACCAAACAAGTATTGAAACAACCCAGAAAGTTAGTGGGAAAATTACGCTAAAAAAAGGCGGCAGGAACCCGGTTTTGAGCGAGGGAAGAGACGAGGATGAGAACTACGGGCCTATCTGTCCTGGTTGTGGAGTCTTTATGCAAGATAAGGACCCAAACCTTCCTGGGTTCTATAAAAGGAGGAGTGTGGCTGGAACAGAATTGTCAGGGGGTGACGAGGGTATGGTGAGTGAGTTCCTAGCTTTGGATAATGAACATGAAGAAGAAGAAGAAGAAGAAGAGGGCTTTTTTAATGGCATTGAGGGTGAGTTTGAGGTGAGTGATGAGGGAGAAGGTGATTTTGGAACGGCTGATGAGTTTGATTGGGATTCCGATGAGTGGGAAGCTAAGTTAAACGAGGAAGAGGATAAGTCGGATCTGGATGGATTTGCTCCGGCGGGGGTCGGTTATGGTAATATTAACGAGGATACAATCGAAAAGGCAAAGAAGAAGAAGGTGTCAAAAGCGGAGAAGAAGAGGATGGCTAGGGAGGTTTATAAAGAGAAAGAAGAGGTTACAGTGTGTGCTCGGTGTCATTCATTGAGGAATTATGGGCAAGTGAAGAACCATACAGCCGAAAACTTGATACCCGATTTTGATTTTGATAGGTTGATCGCTACCCGGCTGATGAAACCCACTGGGAATGGCAATGCTACTATAGTGGTTATGGTTGTTGATTGTGTTGATTTTGATGGCTCTTTCCCTAAACGGGCGGCAAAATCATTGTTTAAGGCATTGGAAGGAGCCAAAGACGACCTCAAACTTAGCAAAAGGCCACCAAAACTTATTCTTGTGGCTACAAAGGTTGATCTTCTTCCATCGCAAATTTCACCTGCCAGGTTAGATAGATGGGTTCGGCATCGTGCTAGGGCTGGAGGTGCACCCAAGCTAAGCGGCGTTTATTTGGTTAGTTCCCTTAAGGATATGGGTGTTAGGAATCTGTTGTCCTTCATCAAGAATTTGGCTGGTCCTCGAGGTAATGTGTGGGTAATCGGGGCTCAGAATGCAGGCAAGTCTACTCTAGTCAATGCATTGGCAAAGAAAGAAGGTGCTAAAGTTACAAAGCTCACGGAAGCTCCAGTCCCTGGAACAACTCTTGGCATTTTGAGAATTGGGGGGATTTTATCAGCCAAGGCTAAGATGTTTGACACACCAGGGCTTCTACATCCATATTTAATGTCCATGCGATTGGACCGGGAGGAGCAGAAAATGGTTGAAATAAGGAAGCAGCTACAACCTCGGACTTATAGAATGAAGGCAAGCTCTTTGTTACAGTAGCCTAAATGTTCCGACATACACCTTCATAGATAGGCTTCTATGTTTAGATATGTTCTGATGTACTATATGCATATTTCAACTAAGTACTTATAGCGGACTAGTGGATGAAACTTCTTGGAAGTGAAACAAATCGTTGAATGTTAAGAATCTGACATTTGACTGTGCATTGTTTCAGTTGATATCCAAATGAGTTGAAATTAGAATCAACTTATCATTGGATAAACATAAACTTGACCCATTTAAAATTTAGTCCTGATCCCTGTTGTTTAATACTTATTAAAAAAAAAAAGGTAAGTGTTAGGTCCACACACACAAATCTTACACAAGGAAGTTTACAAACTGAAGTAGTTTAATACTTTAGATCTACTTTACAATAAAAAGAGCTTTACAATCGGATGGATCACATTAAACCATGTCAGTGTGTAAACTTCTTTGTGTAAGATATGTGTGAGATCAAACATATCTCTAAAAAAAATACTCCTGTTGTTTAATATCACTGTTAAATATATGTAGGCTGTGATCACCGTTTGTAATTCTAGTGGGAAGCTAGAATCAGAATTCATCCCATCAGATTCTGATGTGCGATTGTCTAGTAATACATGAATCCTAGAACCAACAGGGGGAAAAACATATTTCAGAGAAGCAAGGGAAAAGATGGATGTTACATGTTGATGGTGGATATTTGTTTCTCTCTTCTTTCTCCTAGTATGTACATTGCTTCAGATGCTTTAACTATATTGAATGAGTTCCTATTGTACAACGGTTGAATCAGCTGTGTTGGAAAATTCCACTTGTGTTTAAGGTGGATGGGATCCATTTATCTTTGTGTACTGTCAGCTTTATTATTAATTAGTGTAGAATGTACAATGTCTATTGAACATAATAATTATATCAGAGTTATGATGCTATTGGATCTAATTGTCTTGGCATATTTAATATTTGCAGGCTGGCCAAGCCATACATGTTGGTGGTCTTACAAGGCTAGATCTTACTCAAGCTTCTGTGGAAACGATTTATGTCACAATTTGGGTTTCTCCAAATATTTCTCTACACTTTGGAAAGACAGAAAACGCAGATGAGATTTGGAGAAACCATGTCGGTGTTAGGTTGCAGGTAAAATTTTTTACCCAAGGGATACAACAACTAGCAGTATGACACATATAGTGTGCCATATAGTTTCCCAAGCATTATATAGCTCTGGTCTCCACTACAGAGCCAACTTTGACACTTAAGCTTAGACCTTTATCACAAATGATAATTCTAAAGCAGTTGTCTGAATTGTCTGTCTTTGCTCATCAAATGATGGCAGGCCATTTCACAACACTTATGCAAGAAAAATCACAGACTATCTATTCTACAGCTTGCGAAAAATCACAAACTATCTATTCTACAGCTTGCCTTGTTTTATATACGACCTTTTTTTCCCCCAAACACTAGTCTCCTTGAAAGGTTATCTAGAGGCAAGTACATCTTAGTATATTGACATGTATTTGTGCCTGCAATGAAACTAGGCCGTGTAAATATTTTTTGGCTGTTTTTATCAGTTTCTTTTTGCTGTTAATGGTGAAAAATTACTTTGGGGATCTATGGATAAAACATTATTTTCCTTGGGGAAGAGGGACGAGTTGGCAGTTCTTTTTAGGTGATGGATTTACACTTCGAGTACCTTGGAAAACGAACTTCAATTACTTTCTCTAGACATTTTTTGCAAAAAATGAGTGCTGTTCTTATAATTTGTATTGTCTGTATAACTTTATTTGGCCTTCTCTGGTCTCAGCCTCCCATCGGCATGGAACGTGCTTCTGAACTAGGTGAATGGGAAGAGAGGGAAGTCAAAGTGTCCGGAAGAAGTTGGGATGTGAATAGTATTGACATTGCAGTGGCTGGTTTAGGATGGTTCTCTTTTGGTCTTAAAGGGGAAGCAACCTTGACATTGTGGACATATGATGGCATTGAAATAACCCTAAGAGAACCTTTGGTTCTTGACCGAGCGCCATTTCTTGAGAAGCCTGGGTTTTGGCTACCAAAGGCGGTAACTGATGGTGCTTACAGCCAAACCAAAGTTCAAGTTCATAAAAAGAAAAGGCTTCAAGAAGTGAGTGCAGATTTCCTTTCAGATGCATCTGTTTGAAGAGAATAGAGAAAGAAAAAGAAAAGCACAATTGATATGATACCATTCCAGTCAGTAACATAATCAAAATCTAGGCCAACGTTTTGATTAGGAAAAAACTTCTCTAGGCTTCCATTTTTTCAGGTTATCGAGCATCCAGCTTTTTGTCAGATGGGGTTGCAAGTATGTAATGTTTTTCCATATTCATAGTAGCCAGTCTAAATGGTGCTCTTGTTAAACTGACGGACGGTGAAATCAAAGTGTATTTTATATCACGTAAGGAGGTTATAGAAGGATTGATAGGTTGGTGGAAAATAACAAATCAATAAATTGATGTCACGTAAGGAGGTTATAGAAGGATGCTGGTTAAAATTATGATGAATAGACATTAGTATTTCTTCTTGGCAAATGTAATGTGAATCTGCTCGTGAGAAAAAGGAGCATGCAGAGAGCTTGAGTCTTTGCTTCACATATTAGATAAGTCACTTGTGTTCATTTTGGAGAATCATGCAAGTATGTAACTCAACTCATCCACGACCTAAAAGGAAATGTGAGAAAAGGTGATCGTACTATAATAGACAACCCATCAGATCCCCAGCTCGTTCAAATGAAGGCATCTGATTCCGGGCACTGGCACTTAGATTTGAAAAGATTTCTTGGGAATCCAGAATTCTAGATTTGTTTTTCGTGAGAATCAGAATTCATTTGTTGGAAGACACCCATTCCGGGCACTTTTATCCAGCATCATATTCATGCACAGCATCAATGCATCATCCAGCTAGATGGTATATGACTATATGTAGCTGGATCCGACATGTTTTGCAAGTTCGCAACCAGTTCAAATTAGGTTTGATCCATCCATGTGGATTGCTAGGAGCAAAAATTAGCTTGAGAATTCAAACACAATTGAAGAGCAGCAGGTACAAATACATAAAAGCTCCGTTTCGTGATAAACATAAACCTCTTTTTTTCTTCTTTCGTTACATTTTTTACACATTTTCTATTCCAAGGGAATTGTTGGTAAGCTGACAGTAAACCGTACAAAGAAACGAGAACGAACAAGGATGGATGAAAGAGTTGCAACCTTGCTCTATACAGAAGCTGCAGAAAGCGAAATGCGAAACATTACTTTGCTTGGGTACTAACATAAAGAACTACAAGAAGCTAAAGTCACATCAAGCTTGCTCCCTTTCAACGAGGTTGCTGGATGCGTCGGGGGCTGCATTTTGGGTTCACGTACTTGGCTGGCTTCTCTGAATACTTTGAACGTTGAACTGGGGACTTGGGACCTCCTCTGTCATCCAAAGATTTCAGACTTTTCACCAGTGCCTCAGCATTCATTCCAAAGTCTATCATTCCAAATCAAAGATGGTGAAACAAGTCAATCAAATGCTCCAACAGGGTTTTTGAATATTACAACTAGTTTTAACAGCTATGCTACAATATTTATTTGTGCACCTTTCTGTTCAAAAGATGGGATAAACTCCTCGTACTGAGTTTCCATATACGAAAAATCTTCCCCATCATCAAATTCAAAAGTCTCTGGTAGCAAATCCACTAAATTCATGCCATCAAAATCATCCTCGGCATTGTCATAGAAACCATCCTCACCCTGATGCTGGCTGAGCCAATAGTCACGGTACCATGTTGAGGTTGTGACCAGCTGCCACCATTCCGGAGAGAAATCCTCCACTAGGCGGAAAGCAGCAGGAATGAAAAGAGGGGCGTTAGGGTTCAATGTTGACCTTCCTCCTGCAACCATTGCCATATTCTTCAATCACCTCCAAGCGTTGGTTCTTTTACCTGTACTTCAAAGTCAGCAGAACATTGGTATAAATAACATCATGAAGCAGGGTCCATGACCAGAAAATAAAGCACTACAGGACTCAAAGCCCCTGCCTATCCTAAATATGAACGCAACTTTTATTTGCAGCTGTTCCTAACTAAAATCTCTTATTCTTATTCGGCTAACAATTCATCACATACTGAAACCATTTTCCCCAAAACTGAAATCACTAAAAGTTATGAAAGAATCGGCTATATAAGCGAGACAAATAATTCCTGAGGAAGCACAAAATCGATTCAATAACAAATCAGATGAAAAGTAAAAATTTTCACTATCAAAGATTCAAATAGCATTCGCATCGAAGTTCGGAAAATCATCGGCTTAATAAGTTTTAAGACCCATAGAATATCAAATATAACCAAATTTATCGTAGCCGTTGTCAGATAGTGTTCAAAAGCCACAATCTTTCCATCAGATCACCGAGCATGATGAGACGGAATACCAAAAAAGGACACAATATATTTATCTTCACAACATATTGGAAATTAGAAACCCGAAAACTCAGCCAGACCGAGAAAAAGAAATCAGTCATCTCCGCAATCAAATTATCCAATTAAAATTTTCAGATTTATTAAATCGATCCAAACCGTCAAGATTATGACGGTTCGTTTAGTCTCTGATAAAAAAACGGCGATATTGAAACAAACAGAAAGGCAAAAGAGAGGAAGCTACAATTTCCAATTTTCCTTTGCTTCTCGGAATCCAAACAGATCGTCAAGAAGTTCCGTCACGTCTTTCGATTAAGAAGACATAAAATACTCATATTTCTTCGCGTGGAACGAATAGAAACCGAAGGAGATCGTTAACATTATTACCTTCAGACCGAAGAAAATATCTCTGTCCCTCCCTTATCTTTCTTCAATTGAAGATTTCGTCCACTAGCTAGACGTGCGACGCGTGAGCGATGAAGATAGAGAGGCCGCTATTATATAGGGCGGGAGGTCCGAGCCTCGTTGGCTCGGAGTTACGCTTTTGAGGTTCAGGTGATCCGAGCCAGCCCACTACTATGCACTATACGGCCTGCCCTGTAAGAAGCCAGTCATCGTTTGCCACATGGGTTTTTATTCATTATTGCTTTTGACCGTATACAGTTCCGTTTATACAGCTCTTTACAATTATTTAGAAAATGTATCGTTATATTAGATATACTTACTTTATCGTTATTTTTTGAAAAAATAAAGTAAAATATTTTTAAAAATTAAATTTATATAAATTTTATATTTTTTTAATTTTTTTTAAAAAGTGTGCAACTTTACACATTCCGTAATTTCAAATATTATTTCTCGATTCTAAAATATTCAATCACTGTATAAGATATCATATATCGACCGGACTTGTCATTTAATATTGGAGTCATGAGTCCTATATATGAGTTTATATTCAAACAATGTAATATTTCATACATTACATACTCTTGTGAGTTATCAATAGTATCACAATATATCTAGTCAGATAATCTTGGATATATGGATAAGAATCGGAATTACAACTCATCATATGTCAAATGTGTAAAGTTATATTTAAATTCTTTTTTTTAACAAAAGAAAAAATTTAAATAAATCTCTTTCTCGTATTCTCTCCTAAGTATTATTGGTTTAACTATATTTATTTCCAACAACCCCGCGATTTTATTTTATAAGTGACCACTTGCTAATATTGTCGTAGCAAACATGATCTAACAATTACGATTTCGTTTGGATAATAAAATAAGATGGAAAGGTTTTAGATAAAAGTTAAAAGTTAAATAAAATATTATTATATATTAATTTTTAATATTATTACTATTTTAAAATTTTAAAAAATTAAATTATTTATTATATATTATAGAAATATTTTAAAAAATTATAATAATCAGACATAAAATAATTTCACCGTTTAAACGAGAATATATTAGCTCTTGTACTATCAATAGTTTCAAGTAAATTATGTTTTACTTCGCATCGAGTTTTTTGATAATATATTCGAATCGAAAATTAAACAATAAAATAAGATATATTTAAGAAAAAAATCGCAGGTGACGTGGCTGGATAATTGAACAAACAGTACACGTACCACTTTGAAATAGTCCATGTTTTAAATGCATTAAAAAAAAGAAAAAAAAAAGGAATGCGGGGCCCAAGGCGTGTGAATAAACACTGACTTTTGCGAGAATCGACGAGCGAAGAGAAATGATTTAATAAAATCGATGGCCAATGGGGTATCGCCAAGTAGAGGGTCTTATCTTTAGGGGGGGTGGTGGGCCAGTGTTTAGGTGGTGAATGGGGCCGATAATGCGCGTATATCACATGGAGTGCTGGTGGTCGGTGATTCGGTGGGGTTAAATATGACAAATACTTTAGCAGGACTTACATTAAAAAAAAAAATTAAGTACATAAAATTATATTAAAATAAATTTAATCCTTGATACAAAATCATATTAATTTATAAATTTATTTTTATTAATCTCTTTATATATATATAGTATTTCTCAAAATATATTTAGAGCATGAATGATGATTCCACGTTATATTGATAATATCCTGCCTTCCAAAAAGCCACACATCCCCCTAATCATACCTTACCCTCTTAATCATACTTAGAGACCCACTTTCAAGGATTAATCGAAAATATTAAAAATATCATAATTATGTGTAAAAATAACATTTTTTTCTTCATTTATTATTGTGTTTTTTGTCATTAATATGTTCAGAATTTTAATTCATATAAATCTTAACTGTGCAAATTTCAGGCAGATTTCTTATTAAAAAAAATTGATTTTTTATAATATTTTTAGTGATAAAATTGATTTTTATAAATATAAAATATATGTGCGAGACAGAGTTACAAAACATTGATGTTTCTTTAAATTTCGTTGGGAAGTCCCAGTTGACCAAATTGGACAGATGTGATGTGTATTAATGAGGGTGCGCTTTGTATTCACATGCCACGAAATTACCAGGAAACAACAAAATTGGCAGATTGGATGAATGTTAACAAATATGAAGAGCACATATTCCTTGTATTTACTCAAAGACATACAAAAATAAGAACTAAATACGGCATAACTTTCCGAGAAAACCCAAGGGAATATCTTGGAACACAACCACCCAGAGTTTCAAATACGCAAGTCCATGTGATGTGGCCTTTGCCGTTGCCTTTGCTTCACCCTTAATACTCTTTTTGTACTTTGGGCATGGTAGCTGATATATAGCAATGTGTGCCCCAAAAAGAACTGATTGTAATTTGAGTCATTTTTATATGATTAAAAGTTTAACTGATCGTTAATTTTAAAATCTGATAAAATTAGTCGAAGTGCTTACAAACTGAAACGAACGCACACGATTATAAGAAAAAAGAATTGAGGGTTGTAAAACAATATAGATGCAAGTTGGTGCAATTCCCTGTCAGACTTCACGATCGAACAATCAATCATATATGTGTATATATATACATATATATATTGTGAATACTAGTCTGAAATGTGACGTTGCCAAGTTTGTTGGCATCGAAAATGACTAATCCTTCTGGGTGATAAAACAAGAGGCCTGATTTCAGGAGACTTTTGGATTTTGTGGCCAAAAGCTGTTCATGTTGGGTATCTTTTTGGCTCCTCGAAGCATATTATGCATTTATATGTATTACGTGGCACGTATTAAATAGATGGAGCTAAATGTCAGTATGAAGCGATAAGGCCAAAACTCTCGATGGTTGCTCCGGCTGTCCATTTCAAAAAAGTCCCCCCTTCTCACAAATAATGTTGGTCGGAGGTCCTCCTCCCTTTCATCCTTTTAATTTACTCCGTTTCAAGTTTTTAATATTTTTAATAATGTTAAATATAATTATGAGTTATACAAATACAGAAGCTACAATCATAAGTAATGTTATATATATTGTATTTTTATTTAAATATTATATTTATTCAATTTTTTTAAAATATTTATATGATATTTGACCACTCTATAACTATAAATATAATTTATCTAATATTTTTCATTTAGCTCTTTTGTTACTATTTTCTAATTTTTTATGATTTTTCCATTATTCTTATTTCGAATTTTGAATGGTAGATGCACTGTTCTTCAATTGTAATTGATGTATACGTGTCATACTCTAGAAATCATCACCATCTGATATTTTAAAATTAACCTTGGAAATTTGATTTCCATCGACTCGTGATTGTCCCGGGCCATTAGTGTCATGAGTGCTGGAGGTGGTGCACTCATGGCACTTGGGCCCTTGGCAGTCATGCACTGCATACTTTGTATTTTTTTTTTCCTTCTGTTTTATCTCTGGACGAAACTTGGCTGCTTTCGTAAGAAGACAGATTATATGAGATTTTATGAACGATAATAAGATATTTTGTAAATAATAGGAAAATAATTTAAGTTAATTATTTTTTGAATTTTGAAAAATGAAATAGAAAAAATTGAATAAAAAATATTATAAAATTAAAATATTGCAATAATATAGTTTCATAATATTATTTTTTGTTTAGAGATTTGAAAATATTTGATTTTTTTTTTAAGTTTGAAAATGTTGTAATTATTAATTTGAAAATTTTGTATTTAAAATATGTTTAGGAATAATATGAGATGAGATCAAATAAAATAAGATGATAATTTCATGTCTCATCTACTGTCCCTACTATTGATATGTCATTGCCTAACAACATTTAACTGCCACATGCACATCCATCGGTTTGGTTATCCGCAGATCCAACTCCGCTGCCACTACACCACCACTTTAGTCGGCGGGTGCGGCCATGCCTCAAGACAAATGCATGTGGGGACCATGTTCCTCTATTTTTTGCAATATTTTGTTAAGAGTGGCAATATGTGACACGACCCATTAGCCTAACATAAATATGACATTAAATTAATTGGTTTGTGTTTGATATAAATGGATGTGGAAATTGATTGACCCGTTGAGACATGATTAATAAACGGGTTAATCCACTAAACCCAAAATCAAACTACAATAATACATTTAAACTTTATTTTAAAATTACAATTTTATTATTATTAGATTGTAATAGTGATGTTTAACTTACGTTTTTAATGTTGGGATTATAACTATGGACTTATGCTCATATTTTTTATTGTTGAGTTTGTAATGTTAGTTTTATTATAGGTTAAAATCTGTAAAATATTGATAGTTTTTATTAGTAAATAGTCGTATTGTTTTTTTTTTGTTTTAAATATTGTAGCTACTAACAAATATATATTTTTATGTGAAATTATATTAATCAACTAAAATGAATTATGCAGATTAGTTCAACTCATTTATATAAAATAGATAAAAATTAGTTATGTCGTGTTGATTAATTTATAATTAATTATTAAATTGGTCAAAGTCGTATTAGGGTTTGAATATCTGATATGTTTAGTTTAACAGATCGAACTCAGATTGACTTATATAATCAAATATATATGACTTAACACGACACGAATATTAATTGCCACCCTTTGACCTTTTTACGAGTGAGATTCCTCCTTCTCAAGCATACCATTTCTATTAAAGCAAAATGACGATGCATATCAAGCAGATAAGTTTCAAGGGTTTTCGGCCCAATTCGACATTAGTGTCCATGTAAGTTGTAAAAGGCTTTAGATTTGGGCCTAATCAACATTAGCTACCCCGTTGCCGGTTCTGTTCAAGAGTTCAAAAAAATTAAAATAGGAGAGAGCTTGAGAAATATATAAAGCCGAAACAGAACAAAGATTAGTTCAGCATTGAAAAGGCTCCAAACCTCGTCGTATAAGCCGAAACAACACAGCCTAAAAACAACAGATTTGATGTGGCAATTTGAGGAAGAAAAAATATTTGCATCAGCCTATTATATGCATCATCCAACATACACCAAATGTATCCACCTATTTTATTGTTTGATTTTTTTCTTCTTGATCTGTGAGAGAACACTTGAAGAGAGAGAAATGATTGACGTTGAGAGACATAGAGTGAGAAGAGAGAGGTCGGTTTGATAAGAGAGAAAGCTTGAGAGAGAGGGGTTTGATGAGAGAGAGCTTGAGGAGTGAGAGAGGTCGAAGAGAGAGAAACATGAGACAGAGAGCTTGAGGAGTGAGAGAGGTCGAAGAGAGAAAGCTTGATGAGAGAGAAATTATGAGAGAGAGAGAGCTTGAGGAGAAAGGGACGCAGATGAAAGATAAGAGATGAGGAGAGAGAAAAGATGAGACAGCTGAGAGGAGATCTGACATTTAAAAAAATAAAAAATAAATGTGTGTTGTGTGCAACTAAGTAGTTGCGGATGCCCAGCAAAACTCTTTGAGGAAACGGATGCACCACAGCAACCATTTGTAGATCAAGTGATGGCAGGCAAATCTTCGTTACTACAAGTTTCATTAGCAACCCCAATTCTAACGTGGGTGAAGCAACAATAGCGTTTGAAGGCATCTAAGAAGCACATCACAGAAACTTGAAAAAATTACAAATTGAAGGAGACTTCCAACAAGTGTTTGATTCCATTTTGGACTATAATTCCAGATTTGATTGGAAAATTCAAGGTATTTCATCAGACTCAAGATACATGTTGCAATCTTTTGAAGAATAGTTTGCAAGTAAAATTGATCGACCACAAAATCGATGTACATATGAAATAGCACAATGGGTTGCTTCCAATCATCACTGTGGAAATTTGCCCCTCTCCACCATTTCCCAATGTTGCTGAAATTTCATAGTGGAAATGATTCTCCTGGTCTGTAATATTTTATTACTCAAACTATGTATTTCTTTTCCTAGTTTTTAATGAAATAGCTAACTTGCCGAGAAAAATAGAAAGAAAAAGAACCCTTAACCTAAAAACAAAGGAAAATGCTAGGGGAACGAGAATAGTGCCATGCATTGTACCAATAATGCAAATGTATTTTTTTAAAATATTTTTAAATTTTTTTTTTTTTAAATATTAATAGTTCATTCCCTGACTATTAAAAAAAAAAAAAAACATAATATTGGTCAAAATAGGGACATCATTATCGGTCCCCTATAATTTTCAAAAAACAAAAGCCAAGGCCGGCCATACCTAAAGCTCTCTGCCATAATGAAGTGCCGTTTCATTTTGGAAAGGTGAGGAGCTAATGGAGTGTGTTTGTTTCTCACGCGTGTATGGCGTAGGTTTCATCGATGGGATTAAAGTTGGAGCATTGCAATTCAAGTCTATTTTATTGGCAATAATGCTAAACTAATCGAGATTGGATCATGAGAGTGTTTACCGACATTTTTTTTAAATTTTTATTTTGGTGATTAAGTACGTATTTTTTAATGATATTGTATTTTTTTTTTAATATTTAAGGATATAAAAAAATATATGAAAACAAAAGTATTTAGCATTTTCAGTAGAATTTGCCAGGCTACACCCTTAGTAAGTGAAGCACGATTCATTTTATTGACATCTTGAATCTACTAATGAGGCCTCGAATAACATCTTTATAACTCAAGACCTTAATTGGTATTTAAAAGGTTCAAATAATTTAGTTATTTATAATCATGAACTTTTCTTATGGAGTTCGTTTCTACAATTAATATATCTCTTTATTTTTAAGCTATTAATTAAAATTTCATAACATCATTTAGGTATTTTTATATATTAGCTTTTCTTTTGGAGTTTATTTTTTCAAATATATGTTTTATTGTTCTATGTTTGACTATCCGAATAATGTTACATATTGAATAAATGTTATAGGCTCGTCCTATATATCTCGTTTGCTATAGATTCTAGAATTTAGACAAAATTTCTAAAAGATCGTGATCCATTATAAATACATAATTTTTATAATAGTTTCACAATCCCTATGATCTGACCTTTACTTGTTAATTCGATGTAAAATGCCTCAAAAAAGAGATTCTCACGTAGGGAAAGATATAAAAGAAAACATTTAAAGGATTATTTGTTTTCACAATTATTCTTATTTTATTTTATTTTATTATTATAATTTTTTAATTTTTTTATATAAAAAAAACAATTCAATTTTTTCAAAAAAAAAAATATATATATTCTAACAACTTTAAACTTTCATCTTATTTTATTTACAAAACAAACGAGACATTCACAACTTATCCCTATGCACTTATTCATAATTTTTTTTTTGGATTTTATTTCAAGTTCAAAATTTAAATTAGGAAAAAAATATGTAGAGCGGATATTACGACATTTATGAGTATTTAACAAGTTCACAGAATTAATAAAATTACAAAAATAATGTTAAATATGCTTCACGCATGTATTTTACAAATAATTTGCACAAAATACGAAGTCTACAAATTGACGTGAATTAATTAATTAATTTGGGTTGCTCTATAATAAAAAGAGTTTTGCTGTTTAAAAAATATTTATAAAATATAAGTAATATTATACTAAATCTATGTCAATTTAAACTTTATCTCTTAATTGCTAAGCTCGTTTAGATCAAATGACATAAGACTTGATTTTTAAATGGAAGAATCAACTTCGAACCCTACCCTCTATATAAAAAAAGAACTTTCTTCCACAATCTTTTATAGACCATGCATTTATTTATTT
>QEOT01005274.1:981-27788 GCA_003123785.1 Pterocarya stenoptera | reverse complement strand
TCATTAAAGATATTAATTCACATTGGACTATCCATTCCAAAATTAAAATAATAATATAATATTATGTATTTCTTTAATAATTTTTTTATATTTTACAAATACAATCCATATATTAATTAATAATCTAATTCTTACTTAAAATTATTATTTCGCAACTATTTTTTATATCAACCTAATTATCCAACATAATATAGCTTGGTTTACAAAAAATATTTCCTGAAAAATCTAGACATAATTATCATTGTTTACTAATGAAAGTTATAAAAAGAATTTAATAAAATCTTATTGATTATTTTGAGTAAAATATGGGTTTGATGTGTGAATAGTGACTATCTAACTTTGGAAATCCTTTTAGAGTTACTGAAAGTCTAAGCTAAAGATTTTTAGCTAGTCTAAGAGTATTGGCAATGGCCTAGCCAAATGTCAATGCAAGTCTATAATTTAGCTATATGTGAAAAAAAAAAACATCTACATTAGACTAACTAAAAGTCAAAAGTTTAAAACTTAGCTACAGAAGCTCTCCATTGTAAGTGTATTTGTAAAATATTAAAAAAAATTATCAAATATTATTAAAATATATAATATTTTATTATTATTTAGACTTTAAGATATCTAGTCTAATGTGGACTAATCTAGCTAAAAGTCCATGCTCTAATAGGTCATTTATACAAATCTTAGCTATATTTTAGATTCCTTAGCATTTGACTAATCCAATACTAATGCTCTATTCATTGAATTCTTCTATTCATCATCCATACATTACGCATTTAGTAAGAGGAAAAAAAAAATGAGAATAACAAATTATGTATGGTGTGAAAATGATGTGTAGAATTTTTCCACATATCATGGTATGTATAATCAACCTTCAAAAATTCTAAAAATGCATAAATAGCAATATACCACGTCAACATGAATAGTAAAAAACTAAAAATAAATTAAAAACAAGTAAATAGAAAAATATTTAAAAAATGAAATAAAGTTATAAATCTTCGAAGATCAACAATAAAAAAAACTTAGAAAAAAATTCAAAAAACATGAAAATTCAAAAAAATTAAAAACCTTAAAAAATAAAATTAAAATCTCTAAAACACAAAAAATAAAAAATAAAAAATATATTGAAACACTATATCTAGAGAAATGCTAAACCCACAAATAGTGGGTCCCGACACCTTTTTTTTTTTTACTTAATAATTAAGAAAGTATTTTTTTTAATAATATTGTGAATTATTTAAAAAATATATTTAAGGCTGTTAAAAAAATGTATGAGAAAAAATAGTTAGGTCATCTTCTAATTAATGACGTTTTAATTAACTAAGTAATTACCTCTGTATGTTGGCTCTGCGATCGAGCTGATAGATCATTTTCACAGTAACTCTATCATCATTTTTCACTGATCATATATAGTAAGTTACATGAAAAATAAAATGGAGTAGCATACAATCGTGATGAGAAATTTGATTTGCAAGAATTATACATACATGTAGCAAATATATATATATATATTTTTAAACTTTTTAGCCTCATATGGTGGTTTAAAAAAACGATTTGATTTAGATTTGTTCAAATTAAATCGATGAAAAATAAATTTAATTTTAGTGCGTGTTTTTTTATTCGACCACAAAACCAATTTACTTAGAGAAATTAAGACTGTCTAAATTATGAGTGGCAATATGTGATACGACCCGTAAACCCAACACGAATATAACATAAAATTAGCGGGTTTGGGTCATAATGGGTTAATCCGTTGAGACACAATTATAAACGGGTCAATAACAGGTCAACTTGCTTAACACGAAATCAATCCGTTTTGACCTATTTAGAATTTATTTTAAAATTAAAATTTTATTATTGTTAAGTTGTAATATTGGTATTTCTTAGTATGCTTATGTTTTTATTGTTGGAATTGTAATTTTAGACCTATACTCATATTTGTTATTGTATAGTTTGTAATATTGGTTTTATTATATGTTAAGATTGGAAAATACTGATATATATTTTTTAAGATATTGTGGTTATTAATAAATATAGATTTTAACTTTTATATGAAATTATGTTAATCAGGTCAAATGAGTCATGCGTTTTAGTTCAACCCATTTACATGAAACAAACATGTTTAAATGAGTCGTGTCATGTTAACATATTTCTAAATAATTATTAAATAGATCAAAACGGGTGACAACGACCCATTATCTAAATAGCTTAGGTTAGGATTTGAAATTTTGACACGTTTAGCTTAATGAGTTGGGTTTAGGTTGACTCATATAGTCGAATGTTTATGACTTGACACGACACGCATACGATCTGAAAACATGATTTGCTACCCTTAGTCTAAATAGACTCATAGCATTTTGAGACAATTCAAAACTGTATAATTTTTTTGACATATGTTGCATATATCAATTAATGAAAATATGAAAGAATTGGATATGTATATATATATGAAAGATTTTTTTTTTTTTTGTATCATTTTATTTAGTAAGAATGATAGAAAAGTTAAAGGGATAAAATATAAATTCTTTACTTTATTTGGTTGAAAGATAAAACATTGTGAGAGAAATGAGCAATTTTGTACTAAAATTATGAAAAAATCACTAAATACTACCCTTACCATGCATTACTTTATTTAAGACAAAAAAATAACTATACATGACAATAGATACATGAATTGCATTCATATTAAAGTCATATCATGTTGTTATTGAAAAGAATAAATGAGTTTAAATTTTAAATATATTTATACAATCAGAAGTCACTAATTATATGCCTAATGATCTAGCTGCTTCCTTAAACCTACTCTACCAACTAATTAATTAGAGATGCTGAGGACCGAGGGAGAAGTCCAAGCTTCATATCTTATGGTAAGATATATTCACTTTTTTAAAAAAGACTTAGCACGGAATTTATATATTTAAACTGAACGAGTTTCCATTACACTCTATACTTCACATTTTTTAAAATTTTTAAATTTTTAAAAATTTTTTTTTTTGAGTTTATTCTTTTTAAACTATTTCAAATTTTCTATTCATTATTCATATAATAAATATTTGATAAAAGAAAAAATATATATAATGTATGGAGGTTGTGTGAATAATAAGAAGTTGTGAAGATGTTTTGATATAAAAGTATTCTAATTTGGAAAGCAATTATACGAAACCATAGCAGATGCCCTTCAAAACATCCACTCACACATAAGGCCTTCGAGCTAGCCTTTGGATCACTATTAATTTTCTCATCATTAGGAGGATCTTAGTTGTTTTATTCTCGAGCCAATGTAAAAAGTATATTATCTATGTCATTTAAATGATAAAATTTTATTTATAATTTATAATTTATTTTTCAAATCAAATTATATCATATAAACATTTTATTAAATATGTTCTACATACCGACTCAAAAATAGAATTTTTTGAAACCCATGCCTAAGAATTTTTATGATTCTTTGCAATTTTCTAATCGAAAGACAAAATATTAAATATCAAGCACGACAAGAAATTGATCATGTAGGTTAATATAAAAAATAATTTTTTTTAATGAAAGTTGTATAATTTAAGAATTAGGTGTGTTTTAGTTTAGAAAAAAAAAAAGAATTCTACTAATCAGTTACTATTTACTTTCACATTTCACAGATACAACTTTTTTTTTATAGGGTATGTGGGTGTTTTTATAGGATGTGGAATAGTAAATATTGGCTGATAAGAAGAATTTTTTTAAAAAAAATGATATTTATGGTCATCAAGTACGCAAATGTCACGCATTTCTTTTTAAAAAATTAGTAAATATATGAAATCTACATTAAAAAAAATAATAATAAATTTAATAATATATTTCACTTTAAAAAAAAATACAAAAGAATTTATAAAATACATAGTTGTATCTAAGAGCACTCCCAATGGATCTTGTAAAATATAATTTTTTTTATAATATAAAGAAAATTGGTCAAAAGTAGCTTCTAATAGATTTTGTATCTTCTTCTTTATTTTACATTTTGTAATAGTAATTCTCTACATCTAGAAAATACTATTCATTCTCTAAAACATTTTTAATTATTTTCTCTCTCATTTGATAGTTGTTTGGTATTATGAGATTCATTTAAAATGCATAAAAAATATTAAAAAATATAATATTTAAATGATATGAATAAAAAATAAAAAAGTTGATGTATGGTATATTATAAAAATTAATATATAAAATAGAAAAAATAAATTTTAATAATATATTTTAAAATATAGAATAAAAAAACTATTGGAGTGCTCATCACTCTTCAATTTAACAGCAAACTCTTGTCACTGTACCTGGCCCGAGTCATAAAAAAGTGTTCTTAAAATCTCCTAACTAAACTATCCAAACAAGAAAAACACTCAACCCATACCCAATGGCCCCGTCGGAGAACGGCGAGATTGAAGTGACGGGCGCATCGTTCAGCCGATTCGACGTCGTCTCGGATCAGTCCGATCACTCCTACTTCCTCCTGAACCGGCCCAAAAAGGACGCCGGAGATTGCTTCGTCAATGAGAACAGTAAGACGCACAAGAAGATCGTGCAGGAGTGGAGGATCCTAGAGAAGAACCTCCCGGAGTCGATCTTCGTGCGGGTCTACGAGAAGCGCATCGATTTGCTCAGAGCCGTGATCGTCGGCGCCTCCGGCACACCGTACCACGATGGGCTCTTCTTCTTCGACCTCGCCTTCCCACCCGATTACCCGGCTCGACCGCCCCAGGTCCATTACCGTTCGTACGGGATGAGGCTAAACCCGAATCTATACGCCAACGGGCGGGTGTGCTTGTCCCTGCTCAACACCTGGGCCGGTAAGAAGAGCGAGAAGTGGAACCCGTCTGAGTCCACTGTGCTCCAGGTCTTGCTCTCCATCCAAGCGCTGGTTCTCAACGAAAAACCATACTTTAACGAACCGGGTAGCGGGATGCTGGGTCGATCTATCTGGGAAAAGAAGTCGCAGGCGTATAACGAGGACGTGTTCATCTTATCGTGCAAGACAATGCTCTTTTTGCTCCGAAGGCCACCGAGGAATTTCGAGGAATTTGTGGCCAGGCATTTTAGGGAGCTTGGGGATAGGATAGTAAGGGCTTGTAATGCTTATAGAACTGGTACCGTGAGAGTTGGGTACTACGGAGATTTTGGGTCATCGTCATCGTCGTCAACGAGCATCGATGTGTCGGACAGATTCAAAGCGTCAGTGCAGAAGCTTTACCCCGAGCTCGTTACTGCTTTTCAAAGGGTCGGGGCTTCAGTGGGGAATTTCGTCGAACGGTTGAAGGTGGAAATCCAAACGCCGCCGCCGCCGCCGCCGACGTCGTCGAAAGCTCAAGAGGTTGCGAAAAGGCAGCGCGGTGTTGGGATTGCAAAGAAAGTACTCGGGGGGATAACGAAGATCTTGGGATTGAAGAAGAGTGCAAAAATCAAAGCAGTTGCGACCGAAAAGAAGTTTTCTCGAAAGGGGTGCTCATTCGGAATGCTCTGTGTCAGTGTGAGAGAGAGGGGGACATAATTGGGATTTGATTTCTGTGTAGCATCACCTTAAACAAGGGGAGAATTGGATCAATATGCTCTATAATTTTTATCCTCTAAATATTTTTTATATTTTGGAGACAGACAGAACGTAATTCATGAATCATACTGTATTTAATACCATATTTACGTTCTGTCTCCCTGAATTATAAAAAATATCTGAAATAAGAAATTATAGAAAAATATTGATCCATGAAGAATTAGGACCCAACCCATTATGTTTTTCTAGGGGTAGGTTTTGGGGTGGAGATGATTTAGGTACATAGTTTACCAACCCAGACAGGACATGACAACTTTATATAAAGGCTAAAAACACTTTGGTACATAAAGAAATTGTTTACTGAAAGCTTTTTTCCATGAATTATTGCTGTCTATGGTCCCAAAATTGTGGCCGTTTTATTTTCTTTTGGTCTGTTGGCTCGTTTACATGTTAATGATTATTATGTATATTAATGACAAATCTTCCCACCTGTAAATAATTCTCTCTTCTTTACGGGATGTCAACTTTATAGGATCACAGAGAGAGAGAGAGAGGGAGAGAGAGAGAGAGAGAGATTTACTTCATTTATCAGTCAATCGCATAACATTTACCCAAGTGTAAAGGAAAGAATTAAAGATATTCCTAAAGCAAAGACAACTGACACCAAACCCTTTTCAGCTTATTTTGCAGACGTTACTACGAATTCAGCTTATGGAAATGAAGGCATCAGATAAGCCCCCAGCAATCCAAGGGACTGCAAACCGCAGTATTCCATTGGTTGACCACTCAAATTCCACCTTTTCTCCATGCAGAATGATCTTCTTAGGCTTCTCACTTGAGTAAGCCAACAATGTTCCTGATCCTTTAACCTTGATCGTCACGGTAGAGATGTCTGTTTTGCTTCCATATTCCAAGAACTCTATTGCCCCTCCACTGTTAAACATGTTTTCAAGGCCGATGGGTGCAAATTTAGCTCTCCCATTTAGTTTTTGGACAGGACAGAAAGTGAATATCTCAAAAGAAGTAGGTTGCACGGTGATGCTAATTTGGTCTTTGGATCTCAGCACTTGAACATGATCAGCTTTGTGAAGGTAGACAACAAATTGGTCGGTGCTCCGGAACTGAGCTGTGAAGTCTTTCTGCTCCCATTCAACATCATCTGGAGACACCACCCCAGTTATGGACTTGTAGAATTGTGGGTATGCCTTGCACTTGTGCTCTTTTGGGTACCATCCAGCACCTTGGCAGTTGAATACACCAACCACCCCAGAATACTGCATCCAACGTTTGAGATATGGTTCAATGAACTTTGTCGTTTTCAAGATTAGGATTGGCAATTATTACACTTTAGTATATCTCACTTGGCTGCACGCCTAGGTTACAAAATTGAACCTTTTACTCCAAATTTGAAATGAGTGGTATCCATTTAGTTTAAAACATGAGGTATTTTGATCATTTCACATTATGTTGGTAAGTTTTACACTAAATGAGTACTAGTTTCTTGTTAATGATTGTGGGCATTTGAATTACCTTGTTTAGGTTCCACAGTTTGAGCAGGGTCTTGCCATCGAATAATGGGTTCTGAAAGAGGCAATCTCTGGTGGGGAGGGCATAATGCTCGCACTTGAGTATGGTTCCATCAGGTAAAACCAGCTTCCTCAGGAGATGGAAATTATGGCGTCCAACTTTGTCACTAACATAGACTGGTCCACCACAAATGGCTCTTGAACCAGCGTGGAATTCAGCACATAAATGATCAGATTGGAACATGTCCCAATCAGGCTGTATGAATTGCCCCTGCCAAAGGCTGTTGTAGCTGCAGTGTATCATGTGTACTCCTTGTAACCAGCACACTCCCATGGGATCCCCATTTGGATCCTCAAACCAGAAGTCATCCCCTGCACTCACATCAAAAGACTCCTGAATTAATGAGCTTGGAAGGAAATTATGGCTTTTCCTATACTTTTATCTAGCAGCTAGTTACTTAAGATGCAGCTTCTTCTAATGGCCAAAATGCCTCTGGAATCCAATTTTATGATACAAGAGTTTTTTTCTGCTAGGAACATACCAACTCTGCCAATAGAGATCTGCTTTGTGGCCAGGAAGAAGAAATCATTACACTGTTCCATGCTAGCAATAAGCCCACTTCCCCCAAAATTCTTCTTCAGGGACTGGCTTAAGCCATCATAGTATCTCTTGGCAAGCTGAACTCGGCCACCATGGTCCTCAGACACATACTCCAGAGCCTGTTGAAAAAGAAAAGCAGGGATCAGAAGGGGGAAAACACATGGATCTGGGTTTTGTATATACGTAATTATAACTAAGATATGTAGTTTTGCCTTTCAGTCCGATAGTAATTTCAAGTCACAATATTTGGATTTGGGCACTCCTTCAATCAGGTAAACTTGACAGCCCATTACCTCTGTTTGGGAGGAAAAATTGCAGAAAAGCAATGCGTAGGTTGCATTATTATTCATAGGTAGGTGTTTGCTTGTTTAGAATATTAAGATTATAAGAAAACAAAAACTCAGAAATATTCTCCTTTATTTTTTATTTTTTACTTTATGCAATATGAAATTACCACCCTCCTTATGCAAAGAAAATAAACTGATTGAATGCTCCTACCCTATACAGAGCCCCCCCTTTTTTTTTAATTAGCTCAATCTTTAACCTAGAAATTATGTATACCATTAAGAATAATAAGAAATTAAGGGTGCTCACCTGATAAGATACTCTGCAGTAATCAAGAAAAATATGCATCCCATCCTCTGCCAATTGATATAGTATTGGTGATTTCAAATAAACCACAATATAAACAACATGATGACAACGATGATGATGATTATGATGGTGATGCCGACTAAGTGTCAATGGCATGCATCATAAAGTTGAAAATTGAGTGGACATACATACATACATACATACATACATACATATATAAATATATACAGACCTAACACATTGTTTCCTAATAGAGAATAGCAAAAATACCATATAGCCTTATTTTATATATGAAAGATGCCGGATAAATATAACTGATAAAATTAGTACGTAATACCATACATACAGTACAGTACTAGTGACTGGTGTGGGAGAAATTTGTGAAATAGATCTAGAAGAGTACAAGATCGTGACATAATGATAACATAAATACATGTAGTCGATGATGATGATGATGAAGAAGTTGATGTTGAACATTGTGGTGCGAATAAATTTGTACCCCAAATGATCAAATAAGTACTTGGGTAGGTGTGGTACTTCGTGACGACAAAGGTAAACTAGTAATGGCTGTAGGTAAGATTGAACATGAGGTTGAGAATCCAGCTACCATTGAACTGTTGGCGTTACTACGAGGCTTATATCTGAGTGTCCGCCTGGGATTTGCAAATTTAATTGTTGAAAGTGATTGTATGCTGCTGGTTCAAGAGTTAAAAAATGAACAAGTTTCTTTCTCAGCAGATGGTAACCTTATTCAAGAAGCAAAGAGCTTGCCACACCTTTTTCGAAAGGTTGAAATCCAACATGTACATAGCATGGGGAATGAGGTGGCTCATAAATTAGCTCCTGATGCTTGGAATATTGATGATATTTGTATGTGGTGAGAGCATGTTCCTACCTTTATTGATCAATCCCTTCTGGATTGATCAAAACAATATGTTTGAGGTATTATGATTGAATGAATGTTTCGTTTAAAAAAAAAGGAAAAAGAGTACTGGAAATTATAATAATAAACGCTTACATGGATGACATCCACTTTAACGCCAGAAATACCAGCATCAGCCAAATATGAGTGCATGGACTCGTACAGGTCTGCAGCTTGGTCTGGATTCACAAGCCCAATTCCACCTTTGACAATCATAACAACTGCCAAATCATACATGCTCTTCTCGAGCCCTGCAGCCAATTTTGCACAAGTCACATTGGCATCCAACCCAGTCATTGTCCCAGGCCTAACACCACCCCAAGCCCCACACAGAGCGTGCCACACATACACATCATCCAAGCTTGGGAATTTTGTCCTCAAATCACTCACCAAAGCCTTCAAACCCCCTCTCTCTACTCCGTCTTCTTCGTTTAAATAATCTATGATGGTTCCCTGATCTGCATGGCTCAAGTGATCGTCATGATCAGGGTCATGATCACCATTAGTCTCTATCTTCAGCTTCAATTTTTTCTCTGCTGAGGCAACCATTTCTCTGAACGTTTTGTCATGTTTTTCCTGATCAAATGTTGGTGCATCTGTTTTTAGCATAGCACCCGCCTGGTACTTTGCGAACTTGTCATTCTCCTCGACTCTGTAGAGCCTGCAAAGCATTTGAGACCCAAGTCCTGATAGATCCTTGGAGTCCATGAAGGGGGCCTCATGGTCCATGTTTATGCTTTGCCACCCATCATCTATAATCAAAAACCGTGGTGGAAACCCGTTCTCCACTAAGCTCTTAACGCCATGCCACAATCCCACAGGCTCGACCGTCAGATAAAACGCATCCCAAGAACACCATCCGAATTTATCAACGATTTTTGGCAGAGTTTTCTCCTCCAAAAGCCTGAACGTGCCCAAGTGGACACGCACAGCGGCAAAGGCATCCCGCATGAGGTCATAAGGGTTGTCCCCGACGTGCAGATATGCACAAGACGAGAAGGTCTTGCCCTTCACTTTCATCGAGCCGCTTTCAACGCATAACACCACGTCTCCATTAGCGCCGGGGTGAATTGCTGAGCGAAAGCTTCCTTCTATCAAAGGAACAACGAGAGCGTAGGAGTTTATCTCGGGGACTTGTAAAAGGATCAGTTGGGTCTCCAGCTGTAAATCGGATCCATTAGAACCAACCCACATCGTCGACCACCATGTCTTGAACCGAAAAATACTCAAATATTTCCGGTCAAGGAGCTTTCCGATAGGGTTTAGAATCCGATCATGGGGTTCCTCAGCGGATAAACCAAGGAAGGCCCCGTTTTGAGACTTGCTTTCAACGGATTCAAGAATATTATGAGGGGGAGGAGAGTCTGTATCCGTTGCATGGGGTAATGAAGAGAAAGCTGAGAGGGTCACATTCTTGGGAACATCAGAGAGAATGGTTATAATTCCATTTAGACAGAGACTTCGGTCTGGGGACAAGGAAAATCTAGAGGCGGACTTAGTTTGATCTGAGGGATCAGCAGCAGCGCTAAGACGCGTCTGAGGGATTAGATTGGGAAGAGCCATGGACAAGAATTTTCAAGCAAAGAAAACGAATCAAACTTGAAGAATATGCAGAGAGCAACTATAACTACGAAACTCAATTGTGAAGTAGGCTGGCGGCAAGCAAGTGTTCTTTGGACAAACCATGGGAACCAGGAGTACTGAATATTTATAGAAAAAAATGGCGAGACTAATAGCTAGAGTACTGTACTGAATCTGATCTCCAGTTCAATCGCTCATTCCCATAAGATGCGGCGTGCTTGACGACAGAGAAACCAACCCGTCGGTCAGCTTTACAGTTTTTTTGTTTTTTTTGTGTACTAAAAAATTATGATATCAAATTTGATCATGCACTTTCGGAAAGTTTTTGTTCCAACTAATGCCAAATCTCTTGCAAATCGTTAGTATCAGCACAATTGTCATTCTTTTGTGGAAGGGTGGCTCGATCGCGCGTACACCATCCGATAAGGCAAATTATTATCATCCACGTTTATCCAATGCATAAGATATTTATATACTAAAAAGGAAAAGAAATGAATTAGAATATTTTTCCCAATCGTAAATAACGAAAATCATGATCACATTGTTTGTTTGAAAGGAAGTCGGACCGAGAAAACCAGAGAAATATAATTAAAATCTAAAAATTATTTCGATTAATTAATGCTAACCACACTCTTACATATTTCGTTTTACAAAATGCCATATATATAAAAATCTCATCACTAGCCTTGATTATCTTGGAGAATCACAAAACGGATTGTATTAGGGACAAAGTTGAGTCGGTCTAGTCCATTGAAAACCTGTCACTAATAATAAAAGAAAATATATGTCAAGATACAATTATTTCAAAGAAAGAAATAGACCTCTATAAAAGGAAAATTCTCTACAATGGGCAAACCTCCACTACACACAATGATTCCAACGGATCTTCTTTCAATGGAAGCATTGTCTTCAACCTCTCGAAATATTAAATTTTTTTATTGTATTGAGATATATATGAGATCATAAGAGATTGCACAATTGCTTAAAAGTGGATTTTGCACTTAAACAATTCATGGATGTAGATTTTATGCCGAATCATATAAATATTTGTGTATCTATCTATTTATTTTTTATTTGCTTGTATATTATTTATTTTTATGAATGAATGCCGAAGAGTACCTTATCGACGTTCGAATTACCATAGTAAGTCAGGAATGATTCTTTCTTCCACTTTGGCTTGTTATTCGAATTTATACATTTATCGGTTGCATATGTAACTCTAAAAGGAGACTAGATAATTTAATCAAGTTAGCTGGAAATTTTATCTATTATAAATTAGGAGAAATATCAATAGATTTCAATACTCACCGTTTTTTCGGCACCTCAATTCTTATTTTGATGACATTTAGATAGTGAGTTGAGATAAGATAAAAGTTAAATAAAATATTATTATAATATTATTTTTTAATATTATTATTATTTTAAGATTTGAAAATTTTAAATTGTTTATTATATTTTATCTGAGAATTTGATAAAATTATAATAATAAGATGAGATGAACACTTTTACTATCTAAACAGGGTTATTTGATCGCGAGCATTCACTTTTAGCATAGAAATATATACCATATCCAAAGCCATGCAAGAAAAGCATTATCCTATATATTGGAATTACTAATTAATACTAATGTAAAGGAAAGTGGAAGAAACATGAAAGGATCGATCGAAGTCGAACAACTAATTTATTGAGGCAAATGAGGTAAGCCACCCCAAAAAATATTTAAAGGGAAAAAAATCAGAGGCGAACATGATGAGTGTGACATGCATGCATGACGAAATGGTGCAACGCACACATGTACATATATATACTGCGCGTCCCAGCTTCCAACAAAAAGCAAAAACCTTTTCCTAACTTCGTCCATATAAATATAATATATCATGTATACTTCTTACTAATTTTTTTTTTATAAGTTATACTTCTTACTAATTCACATGACCACCAATAAGAACATGCATGACATGATGTATGCATGCATGTACCTAGTGATCCTATCCACATTAGATTTTTTTACCGGTTGCGTGAAACATTTGATCCCCTCGAGCCCAAACTACAAATACCACATCTGATTGGCTCAAAATTAGGTCGAGTTAGTTATGTCGGTTAACGCGGTTTTTCCCACGGCTTCGGTCGGTTTGATCGATGGTCGGTCGATCGCGTTATTATCCTTTCCATTAAGATAATGTTTATTATTTCATTTATCTTTGTTTCCTTTGTGGACAAAAGATTTGGTCTTTATTTGGGAAGAAATTTCATTTCTAGCTCTCTGCTTAAGAATATTTATTTGTTTGTTAACTATATTTCTTCTTTGATTAGAAAAAAACAACTATATATCTTGTTTTGGGTCAACGAGCTTTATATCCAATAGGATGGTCTGTTTTTTCCACCTAATATTTTATTGTTACTTTTGTTAATTATGTTTCTCGGCTGGATTCCCGGCCCTGTCCTTTTTCCCCTTTTTAAATGAGAAATTAAGCATAGAGTGATTTAAATATATATATATATATATATACACACACACTAGGTCGGAACAACATGCAAAGCACGTTTGCCTAGTTCAGTGAAATAATTATTTTTAAAAAATAGTATATATTTCATAAAAATAAAAGTTGATTTTAATTAATAATTTAAGATATGGGAAAAAAAATATGAAATTTAGCAAATATTTAGGGATAATGATAGTTAAGTCGAGTATAATAATTACATGCTTGCATAGATTAGAAGATAAAAACTTTAGTTCAAAATATAACATAGTTCAACACATATTTATAACATCGATAGTTTTAGCAACAAATGTAATAAAAACATTAGTTGAAAATATGAGTCCTTTGATGTATTGACTATGCTCCATCATTTTGTGTCATCTTGTACCGAATCAATAGATACGACATTAAAATTTTTGTGATGCTGTTGGTTGAGTCGATTGGGGTCTACTGAAAGTTCAATCATCCACTCTTTCTGCGAAACTTGTGTTACAAGATTTTCTATATATGGCACATGTTCCTNTTCATGGATGTAGATTTTATGCCGAATCATATAAATATTTGTGTATCTATCTATTTATCTTTTATTTGCTTGTATACTATTTATTTTTATGAATGAATGCCAAGAGTACCGTATCGACGTTCGAATCACCATCGTAAGTCAGGAATGATTCTTTCTTCCACTCTGGCTTGTTGTTCGAATTTATATATTTATCGGTTGCATATATAACTCTAAAAGGAGACTAGATAATTTAATCAAGTTAGCTGGAAATTTTATCTATTATAAATTAGGAGAAATATCAATAGATTTCAGTACTCACCGTTTTTTCGGCACCTCAATTCTTATTTTGATGACATTTAGATAGTGAGTTGAGATAAGATAAAAGTTAAATAAAATATTGTTAGATTATTATTTTTTAATATTATTATTATTTTAAAATTTGAAAATTTTAAATTATTTATTATATTTTGTGTGAGAATTTTATAAAATTGTAATAATAACAAGAGATGAATGCTTTTATTATCCAAACGTAATTATTCGATCGCGCACATTCACTTTTAGCACAGAAATATATACCATATCCAAAGCCAAGAAAAGCATTATCCTATATTGGAATTACTAATTAATACTAATGTAAAGGAAAGTTGAAGAAACATGAAAGGATCGATCGAAGTCGAACAGCTAATTTATTGAGGCAAATGAGGTAAACCACCCCAAAAAAATATTTAAAGGGAAAAGAACCTATCAGAGGCGAACATGATGAGTGTGACATGCATGCATGATGAAATGGTGCAACGCACACATGTACATATATATACTGCGCGTCCCAGCTTCCGACAAAAAGCAAAAACTTTTTCCTAACTTCGTCCATATAAATATAATATATCATGTATACTTCTTACTAATTTTTTTTTTATAAGTTATACTTCTTACTAATTCACATGACCACCAATAAGAACATGCATGACATGATGTATGCATGCATGTACCTACTGATCCTATCCACATTAGATTTTTTTACCGGTTGCGTGAAACATTTGATCCCCTCGTGCCCAAACTACAAATACCACATCTGATTGGCTCAAAATTAGGTCGAGTTAGTTATGTCGGTTAACGCGGTTTTTCCCACGGCTTCGGTCGGTTTGATCGATGGTCGGTCGATCGCGTTATTATCCTTTCCATTAAGATAATGTTTATTATTTCATTTATCTTTGTTTCCTTTGTGGACAAAATATTTGGTCTTTATTTGGGAAGAAATTTCATTTCTAGCTCTCTGCTTAAGAATATTTATCTGTTTGTTAACTATATATCTTCTTTGATTAGAAAAAAACAACTATATATCTTGCTTTGGGTCAACGAGCTTTATATCCAATAGGATGGTCTGTTTTTTCCACCTAATATTTTATTGTTACTTTTGTTAATTATGTTTCTAGGCTGGATTCCCGGCCCTGTCCTTTTTCACCTTTTTAAATGAGAAATTAAGCATAGAGTGATTTAAATATATATATATATATATATACACACACTAGGTCGGAACAATATGCAAAGCACGTTTGTCTAGTTCAGTGAAATAATTATTTTTAAAAAATAGTATATATTTCATAAAAATAAAAGTTGATTTTAATTAATAATTTAAGACATGGGAAAAAAATATGAAATTTAGCAAATATTTAGGGATAATGATAGTTAAGTCGAGTATAATAATTACATGCTTGTATAGATTAGAAGATAAAAACTTTAGTTCAAAATATAACATAGTTCAACACATATTTATAACATCGATAATTTTAGCAACAAATGTAATAAAAACATTAGTTGAAAATATGAGTCCTTTGATGTATTGACTATGCTCCATCATTTTGTGTCATCTTGTACCGAATCAATAGATACGACATTAAAATTCTTGTGATGCTGTTGGTTGAGTCGATTGGGGTCTACTGAAAGTTCAATCATCCACTCTTTCTGCGAAACTTGTGTTACAAGATTTTCTATATATGGCACATGTTCCTGCAAAGGAAATTTTTAATTACCTTGCATGATTAATAAAAATTTAAAGAACATATAAGCTAGAAATTGATGTCTTGTAAATTAACACAAATCTTTGAATGTAATGTTCTTAATTAAATTACTACGCATGTTAAAAATAAAAATAAAATTGGCATAACAGACAAGTATATAAAAATCAATTTAAACGATTTTTGTTATAATTTGCTTTTAATAGTTTTTTAAAATATAAGTCTCAATTTTAAGATGGACTTTTTTACTCACAACAATAAAGGCAATGGAAAAGAAGAAGACATACATCGTTAGTGTGATTCATAAATTCAACTGCTGAACAACCGAATGCTTCCTCTACAACTCTACCAAACATAACAGCAGATAGTCTTCTTGTACCATCGTTGAGTTCAACATANCAACAGACAAGTATATAAAAATCAATTTAAACGATTTTTGTTATAATTTGCTTTTAATAGTTTTTTTAAATATAAGTCTCAATTTTAAGATGGACTTTTTTACTCACAACAATAAAGGCAATGGAAAAGAAGAAGACATACATCGCTAGTGTGATTCATAAATTCAACTGCTGAACAACCGAATGCTTCCTCTACAACTCTACCAAACATAACAGCAGATAGTCTTCTTGTACCATCGTTGAGTTCAACATATGCTCGACAACTATAAATTTGATGAAAATATCATTTTAAGTTAGAATCAATAAAAGCTATACATTAAATCTATCATATAAATTATCAAATAAAACAAAAAATTTAAAAGATACATACCGTGGTTAGGAAATGCTTTGGTGTTTGCAATGGTAACAAAGGAAGCTATCATTATAATCATACCCAGTTCCTTTATTACAGCCAATACATGACATGTAAAAAAATATCTGGCGCAAGTCAACCACAATTATTTTGGCCTGTATCCAAAATCTTGATTTCTACATTACATCAAAAACAATTTGTTAGGTGAATTGATTGTATAAATATTTGAATTTGTTATGAAGAAAAGGATTTTACCGCCATGGGTTGTAAATTTTTTATTAATTCAGCTACATCACAATTCTTGATTATTTCCCAAATACCAACAGAAGATAGAGATGTAGACGGGTATGTCAAGCATTTTGCAATAATACTCTTGAGTAATAAATCATTAACCACCGCCCTTAAAATTCATAAAAACAAACGCAATATAAGAAATAAAAATATAGAGATTTCAATATTCAAGTGATATGAAACAAATAATAACTTATATGTGATGATTACCACTCTTGCAATGAAGTTGCCTCAGGAAGAACATGATTGATCATAAATTTACTTTTCGGACGCGATGAAAGAGATAATCCTTCATTGGAAATAGAGATCATGATTAATGCAAGCATATACAATATAAAAGAAAATACAAGATTTTTAATTATTAAAAATACCGTTATAAGAACCAACTCTTATTTTTATTTCAAGTATAACTGGCTTTGTCCCAATTATTTTTGAGATTTTTTTGTATTCATCTTGCATAAATTGACCCCACATAGTCAAACATATGGGGTTTAAGCTACAAAAGTGGAATAAAAAAATAATTAATAGAATATACAAGAAATAAAGACTGAAACATAATTCTAAAAAAGTGAATTACCCAAATAATATTTTTACTTTTGATCAATGACATATATTTCCTGAATGGTTGTTAGTCCATGTGCTAGAGTTATCTCTCTACATAGCTTTATATGGATTGCAACCACCAAAACATCTGACAAATAAGATTTAAAATTTTAATATATTGATAATTAAATATTCTAAAATAAAGAGTGAATTACCTATTTCTGCAATTGAGTCCTTGTAAGCGTCTAATTCATTGAACGGAATGAGTTAGTATTTCGGTGGCTCCAATTGTTCTTCATTCTTTAGAACTTCCTCAATTATCGTTTTAGAATTTAGGATCCATTGATATTCATGTGTTTCAGTTTTATATTTTAGATTTAGAGGCCTCACATATGCATTACTGATATAATATGACTGCAAAATATGTAAAGTATCATCTCGTGAGTCAATATCTTTATCGAACATTGTCGCTTGCACTCGATTTTCCTGTACAGTATAAGAAATTGAAACAAATAATTTACAAAAAAAAAAAATTGGGATGAATAATTGAGTATAATAATTTTATTTGATTTTAAATTGTTTTTGGGTTTTAAAAATATAGTTTTTTTAAAATGTGTTACAAGAAGATAACTAAATGAATGGTACATTATTAACATTTATATAATATGAAAAGATTTAAAAAATAAAACATCAAAAGACCCAACAAATCAATAGTAAAAATATAAAAAAAACAAAGCTTAATAGATAGGATGCAAAAATAACAAAATCCTTTACAAGTTTTAGTATACCAAAAAAAACAAAAGATAATAGATTGAAATAAATACTATACCTCTGGATCAATCAATGTTAGGATTTGGTACTTTACTGGAGAGCGTTGGCTAGTTCGTTTGGGTAACTTGTCTGCCACTATAATTTTCATTTTCCAATTCCTCATATTTGGAGTGATATCTTTTATCGATGTATAAACCGTCCGCATTTTTAAAGTTATTCACATATAAAAATATTAAATCTGTAAGTATAGTAAACTCAATACTAAATTTAAAAGAAAATTGCAAATAGAATTAAAGAACACAATAAATATTTCAAGAACACAATACTAAACATACAGAAAAGATAATTCTATTAAATGCATAATTCTATTAAATAACACAATTGAATTATTACCCATATAACATTAATTTGAACATGATAATCTTAATAATTCTGAATACACAATATTTTTTGTGCAGTTCTTTTTTTATCGTTCAGTCGACACTGGCCGTATTAAAATCCTTACTGTAGATGCAGTCTTAGCCCTTGATAAAGCCACATATAATTGACCATGTGAGAAAACAGGTTGAGGTAAATATATCCCAACAAAATCCAATGCTTGCCCTTGTGACTTATTTATAGTCATTGCAAAGCTTAATCTGATAGGAAACTGAGTTCGTTTGAATGGGAAACCACTATTTTCATCAACATTTGGTAAGAATGGGATCCTTGGAATAAACACTCTTTTTCCGCTATGGTGCCCAACTGCGATTTCTGCATCAATGACATTTCGATCAAAAGCTCGACAAATTAAACGTGTTCCGTTGCATAGTCATTCTGAAGGATTAATATTTCTAAGCAGCATGATGGGGCAATTTATCTTTAGTAACAATTCATGAGGAGGAAGTCCATTTGGGGTTAGAGTATTTAAAAAATCCTCCATGACTGATTGTTCAGATGCATCTATTGCTTCATTAAAGTTATAATATCGCCTAAGCTCACCAGGAAACCTATGAATTAGTAATGCATTTATTTCATCAATATAACTGTTCTTTGGTGTTAATATGGCCCTATCCATCATAGCTGAAATATTTATTTAATATTCATGAATATCATGGAAAACAACATCTATTAAATGATCTAAAGAAGTGCAGTTATCTTCATAGGGAACAAGCATGCCATCAGGAATTTTTATAGTTTCATCAACTGTGATTGGTGGCATTCCATTGCCTAATTCTAACATATATTCTAAAAAGCTGGATCCAATCTTGCTTGCATATTTTCAGTCAAATGAAGCTTGATCAATGTAGGCCATAAATAGGAAGAAACCAAACTGGCGTCAACCTGTTCTTGTCTTATTCCTTTACGAACCACAAGTAAAACTTGGCGAAAATCCCAACAAAAAATGATAACTTTTCCACCGAATGTTAACTCTGAATCATTAATGTCTTGTAGCATTTTATCTAATGCTTCGATGTGTTGTTTTCTTAACATAGGGGCCTCATCCCATATAATTAACCTTGCTACACGCAGTAGTTTTGTAAGGGCACTTTGTTTACTGATACAACACATGCTATGTTCATCAGTATCCAGTGGAATCTTAAAGCGCGAGTGTGCTGTTTGACCTCCAGGAAGGATAGATGCAGCAATACCAGATGAAGCAGTTGCAAGTGCCACTAATTTTCTTGATCTTATTGCGGCGAGAATTGCCTTATACAAAAATGTCTTCTCAGTCCCACCAGGTCCATCAACAAACAATGTAGCAGCTATGTTTGAAAAAACTTTTCTCAAAATTGAATTATAGACATGTCGTTGTTCACTATTAAGGCTTCTGATGTAGCAACATCTTCTTCTGAAATTTCAATAGTCAATTCATCATCAATTTTCCTGTTTTCGAATTGGTCTTCATCGAAACAAATATTGTCATCAAGAAGATGGAACGAATTAATGTTTTTCTCCATTGATTCAAGTGTATTACAAATTGAGTGCAAAACTTGCATTCTTACATTGAATATAGAATCTTCAATTGACCTAAAATCAACTGACATATCTTGCTCAAAACGTTCCCAAAGCTCTCTTGGATTGGTTGGATTACAATAAACCAATATAGTTGCAAATAACCGTCTCAAACTNCAGTCAATTCATCATCAATTTTCCTGTTTTCGAATTGGTCTTCATCGAAACAAATATTGTCATCAAGAAGATGGAACGAATTAATGTTTTTCTCCATTGATTCAAGTGTATTACAAATTGAGTGCAAAACTTGCATTCTTACATTGAATATAGAATCTTCAGTTGACCTAAAATCAACTGACATATCTTGCTCAAAACGTTCCCAAAGCTCTCTTGGATTGGTTGGATTACAATAAACCAATATAGTTGCAAATAACCGTCTCAAACTGGATGGCATTTGATATAGAGATACTTCATGTAAACAATCTTCTAAGCCGCTGTCTCTCTGTAGCAAACCATGCATAGTTGCTGCCTCACGAAATGTTGGAGCCACAACACCATCAACTGTCCTAAGATCTTTAAATGACAAAGGTCCTCTTACATGATTTAGCAATATCCGTAGATAATATCTCTCACCTTCAAATGGATTTGCTGTAACAATTCAACCTATAACAGTTTTCTTTTTCCGACAAGTCCACTCTTTGTATTGTTGGCTCCAAACATAGAATTCTGGAAATTCTTTATACAACAATGTTTTGGCATTCTCATCCACTCGGTTTAATGCAAAGAATTCTGTTAACATCGATTTTGCAGACTGATCAGAGTTGAGAACATTGATTAAGTCTTCATTTGCTCGAAAACTTACTTGGTGTTGATCCTCAAGATATAAATGTAAGCTATACATTGCTGGGTACATTTTATTAACAATGAAGTCATATATTCTCCACATAGCTTCAGGAGGAGCAATCCATCGGGCCGATTGGAATTGTTAGATTTTATCAATTTTTTGATTACTTTGTTTAGAAAGCAAATTGAAAGCAACACGATCATGCCCTTTGTAAATGTACTTATAAAGATATTTGAGTGCTTTTATCTTAGAACAAATCTCGACGTTAATGTGACAGTCAAATGTTGCAAGCAAATACGGATTATATGGAACGACCCAACGATTATCCAAATTATGACCTCTCACATTGACAATTATTTCATTGTCAGAACGCCTATATATTAGAAAACAGTCATTTCCAACAGTTGTACTTGATGCAAAATTTTTTGGATATTGGTTTTTGCAATAGCCATTTTTTTTATGCAAACATTTGTTGGATTCAACACCCCACATGGTCCATGCATCATATGCTTGACAACAGCATTATGTAAGTAGAAATTTGTATTTTTATCAAGTATTTCTGCCGATACAATCTCATCAAAAGATTCAGGAGCATAGAGTTTCAAATCCTTCTGTAATATAATTAAGAAATGAGCATATGGAAACCCTCTTTTTTGGTGCTCAATAACATAAACATATGTTGAAACTTTTCCAAATATCTTCCACTTGAATAATTGATCCTTTAATTCTTCTAATTTTGCACGAAAGATCTGAGCAACCAAATCAGGCTGATTTTGACTTTCCTCATGCAGGTGTAATTCATTTGAAATTTCTTGCCAGTTCGGATTGCATGTCATTGTTAAAAAAATGTCTGGTTTACCATAACGCTGAACTAAAGCTATTGCTTCCATATATCTTTTTCACATATCTCTTGGACCCCCAATAAACGATGAAGGCAGAATAATCTGTTTTCCAACATTAGAACCATTAGTTTCCCTAAGCGTAATGGTATCAACAATACATTGATATAACTCAGATCGAATATGTTGTTGCTTACTACGAAAATAATCTAATCTTGACGTCTCAATCTTAACATACATATCAACAACGAATTGTTGCAATAGACGACCAGACAGCAACAAAATTGATCTGACATTTTCTCTTATTTGCAATTTGTAGCAATAATATTCACGGCACGAAACAATTGGATCCTTCATTTTTCTGTTTAATGCTACAAAAGTTGAAGGAGAATGAAATATTACAAAATTGGACGTCTACAAACTAAGTATAAAATAGGAAGATCAAGATTACACTATAACCTCGTTGTTCTCTTGTAAGTAATTCTTCTGCTGACATTGATTGGTGAGGATCTATTGATTGGGTTGTTACATTATATATTAATGTGCTTCCTCTACTAACCCTTTGAATGCCTTGATGCCAATCAATATCGCCACAAGGAAATAACAATGGATACTGAAGTGGATCATAGCAGCCAAAATAATACTGAACTATATGACTTCCACCAGAATGATTAAAGACAAAAATGTCCCGTCCTCTCAACTGATTTGCATCATCATTTTCTACCCATATTGCTGCAACTTGCGAAGATGTCGGAGCATTGAATACACGCTGATCTAGGCCAGCATCTGAGCTTATATGGATTACTTGATTTTCCAAATTTGGCAAATCACCAAGAGACCGAAAAAATAGAGAATATGGATTGATGCGAAGAATATCCATCAATTGAGCTATAATTAATGGATCCATTCTATCTGAATCAGAAATGCGATTTTCTAATTCATGCTCGGTATCATAGAAATATAATTGTAGATAAGAAGGATGACCATTTAAAGGGAGTAAATCATTGATATAGTGATAGATCTGTCCCTGAGTTCGGAAGGTATAGATTCCTCTATTCCTTCTGCAAAGATCTCTGTCGAATTTAACTCCAAAAGATGTAAAAGCGAACTTGTTATTATAAGTCCGAACATAGGTATTAAAATGTGCAGCTTCATATGTGTCGGAGGTGAAAAGATCATAAAGCTGATCAGGGACATCATTTGTGGCCAAAAAAATTGTCCCATCAGCACAGCAAAATCCTTTTGTTTCATGATAAAATCGCTTCGCTTTACAATATTTGCAACAAGGCATATATGGCAAAGAATATGCTTAGGATGGCACAGCTTGCAATAATTGTCTAAGTCCAGCAGAGCGACAATGCCATTGACCTATTGAGTTAAAAAATGAACACAAGATAATAGGCGTAAACCCATCGAATTTTTTAAATGATCTGACTAAGGACACGAAGAGTGGCAATAGTTGACAATGGAATCAGAAGAACGAACTAATTTTATAATTATTTCTTACCCCTACAAGGTGGCGGTATACTTGTTTCAAAGCTTGATTCCTCTTGAACAATACGCAGAATCTGTTGGATCAAAAGTTGATTAGAGGTGATTATTTTTTCTATGCATGTATTTGGTGATTTACGTGTTAGAATATCCATATAATCATAACCATCCCTTACATTATTTAATGATGAATTTGCTTCTGAGTCAACCTCACATACATCAACACCAGGTGCAACATCAACGTGGGAAATTCGATATCTCTTTGACACTCTCTGTACATGACTAAAGTCCTGAACAATGTTTATATGTTGGACATAATCATTTGAAGGTTCATTATTTGATGTAGTCGTTTGATCGCCCCCAAAAGAAATGAAATCTTCACCACCAAATGAAGCTGGCTCTTTTAACTAAATCGAATCACTTGTAGATGCTTTTTTTTTAGCATATCTTTCTCTCTGTTTTCTACGAAGTTCTTCCTTTTTATCTTCTGGTAAATCTTTATATGGAATGTTTTTTGTACGCATGATCTTCAAGAAATAGTTTTGAAGCTTAAATTTCATAAAATTAAATAATACTGTTTCAAAACAAATATTACAGAACTCATTAACGCAATCTTAATACTTCTCATTTTGTTAATGAAGGAAACGATTCTTCTAAATGTTGGATACTGTTTCACATAAGCAAAGACTAAATGAATAAATAATAATTTCTTAATGTGAAATCCACACCCCGACGATGCATCTTAAATGCTATAAACAATTTCGTTGATTCCTGCGTTGAACCATACACACAACTAAATAAGCAGATTAGATCATTTAAAACATGTTTTATGACATTCATGTGTTGTTAGTATTACAGGGATTTTCAAATGTTAGTGTTTGAAAAATGATAGTTACACAACATTTTTCATAATATTATATATAACTATATTTTAAATATAAGATAGTTTGGTCAAATATATTATAAAAGTATCTTAAAATCGAATATTATGGATATATCTCTCCTAAATCCCATTTATAAAAAATATTTGGAGATAAAAAAATCATAAAAAAGTTTTTGACCCCTTTTTCTAAGAAAATATTTCGTATTTAAGTAGTGCTATATATAGTGACAACTTTTACTAATACTTTTATTTACAATACTTAATTTGTCAGTTGATTATTAACTGTTTGGACTCTTTTGATATGGATGATAACGTAGCTTCTATTAAAAAAAAAAAATCTCTATTTGTCAGACTACAAAAATCTCTATTTGTATTCTAAAACTTCAATAACCCTTATAAATGCTTGAAGACCTCAACCGTCTTCTATTTATGTAGTAGTTTTATTTTATATGTATAGATAAATATATATTACTTTTAGATCAAAATTCCTTATAATTATTTATCTTCATTTTGTTTTTGTAATTAAAAGAAATAAATTTCTAGCTTTCAACGAAGACAAATTGAAGATACGAAATGAGATTGAAAACGGAGAAAAACTAAAGAAGGTGGTGTCCTACTTTCTAAACCTAGCGTGTCAAGCCAATCTAATCAAGTAAAGTTGTCCAAAATTTAAGTAAAAAATACAAACAGTTGGGAGAGAAGTGCATAGCATGGACGATTGGTTGAACCAAAGAAAAATAATCATAATTAAAGAAGTTATTTATAGATGATCTATGCCGACTAATTGCTTTAAAAAAGCAACTAAAGCAATTAATTGCTTCAAAGCACTAAAGCACTACAAAATAGTAGTATCGATATATATTTACGGACAATCCCAACTTGCTGCAGGACAACTTTGTGAATTCCATCCTCAATGCCTCATTATCAAGTATGGGCTAGCTTGGTGAAAATTTAAATTTTTATATTGTTTTTGTGTTTGCACTCTCCGTCTATCTCTCACTATCTATTAACTCCAAAGTTGACTCTTGCACTTTCTTCAAGATATGTGAATTAGTTTACGATATGTGAACAAAAAATTAGTTTTGTTCGAATTACATTCAATTTTGTAATATGATATATGAATGTATTTGTTCTGCTTCCCATTATTAGGCATTGATCACTTTACTGTAAATTCATTTTGTGAAATTTAGATTTTATTCCAGCTTCAAGGAGCCAACACTGACTCATTTTCTATGAATTGAATGGATATTAATTTTCTGTGAATTTTGTGTTGTTTTAGCGATTCGGGGTTCGGTGGGTCTATGAGGATCAATGGCTCAGTTCGTTCCTCATCAAGCAGGAATAATTATGAAGGTGCTGTGTCACCAAGGAAGTTAGATTTAGATGGGTTGACTCCGTTTGAGAAGAACTTCTATGTTAAGTCTTCATCAGTGACAGCAATGTCGGACAGGGAGGTTGATGAGTATCGACAACGAAGGGAAATTACAATTGAAGGCCGTGATGTTCTAAGGCCTGTTACGAGTTTTTGTGATGTTGGGTTCCCAGGTAACTTATCTTGGGAGAAAAACTGGCTATGTTCTTTGTTTGGAGTTTTGTACATGTTTCATTTACCATTTTAGAAGAACCAAAAAAAAAAAAAAAGACCTAAGATTTTTTTTAAGAATTCATATATAAATAAATATATATATATCTTGTAACTACCTTGCACTTCTGTGAACTTGTTGCCGTTGGAAGGAATAGATGCAGTGCTGAATCTATTACTGAATGTATCCCCAAAGTCATCCCAAGAAAGAGAACCACTAAAGGTGGAGTAACTGAATGCTAAGTCCTCTTATAAAAGATTTTTATAATGTCAACATTTCCATAACGCTAATAAAATCATGCTTTCTTATGCAAATATAAGGCACTTGTAATATATGAAATGCTCATATGTTTAATAATTAATTTAATTGCAATCATCTTAGAGATTCCTATTGGGAGAATTTCATAATTTATTACTAACAAAGCCAAATAAATGCAACTGGATCAAACTTTTGGAAGGCATCATAACACTAAATCAGAAATGATAAAATTTAATAAATGAACTATAAATGTCAAGAGATTGTATGTGAGTAGAGTACTTACCAAGAAGCGTGAGAAAACGCAGGCAAAATACGAACCCTTAATAAATAGCAGCAACCTGAGGAAAATCAAGAATAAGAATCTTGAAGTAAAAACACGGCGGAAAGTCATAATAATTAATTATATATAAATTGGTCCACCACCTTAGACGACCTAGTACTGATGTAGTGTCAATTAATTGAAGAGATTAGAGTGTTGATTCAACCGTGGCCTTTTGGGAGGACAAGTGTTAATATAGCTGGCAACCTAATTTGTGGGAGAACAAGTGTTAATTGAACAGATATGAGTGTTGATTCAACTGTGGCCTTTTGGGAGGACAAGTGTTAATATGGAGCTAGCAACCTAATATGTGGCTATGAAGTAACAATCAATACTTAAGTTATGGTGCTGGCAACCTAATATGTGGCTATGACGTAACAATCAATACTTAAGTGGAGCATTTGAACTTTAGGATAAAGATTAGAAAGCATTCTATATTGAACAAATTATCTAAACGGACACAGAAGATATACATCAAAAACTTTTTCCAACCCGTGGACTTTACTGTTTACATGGCCTTTTTCCACTTTTTTTATATGCATTATGTACCCATTAAATGGATCATCATTACTTTTA
>QEOT01005273.1:67880-96782 GCA_003123785.1 Pterocarya stenoptera | reverse complement strand
CTCTAAATACTTGAAGTTGTACGTTTAATTTATTTTGGAGACCTGAAGCTGTTTGTTTCATTACTTTCCCATATGTTTTTTTTAGAGTGTTTGTAAGAATGCCTTTTATTTTCAAGCTGTCAACTTATTTACTTTCCTTTTATGTTATGGGAATTCTGTTAGAAGGAAGCATTGAGCGTATAAGTGACAGGAAGGAGGAGGAGAGAGATTTTCATGACTTGTATCTGGAACTCTAATTTCTTCTTATATTTTCTAGAGGTTGGGTTGCCTTGAAAAGACCCTTAGCTAGAATCACTACTTTTATCAAGTTCTCCATTACATTTTGGAAAATTGTGACTACCCATAAGCAGCAACCTAACATCCTACCACTAATCTTTCCCACCCACCAACGATCCTCGTTGTCAAATGCATCAACCTCCTCGAATGGAACAAACTCATCATGATCATCTGTTGCCAAATTAATATTGGGTAGTGCTAGCCTGGGCTCGTCTGCACCCACAACCTCAATCAGTGCATGAGATTCATCTTTCCTTATGTGGTTCTTGTAACAAACTGCGTAATTGTTGTTGTTCCTATATTCTGCACCACTGTCCCTTTATAGTACGAACCCACATATCCTTCTTCTCGGCTGCAAATTTTGACTTTCTACCCCCTCTGATACCCCATCATCTTTTGAGTAAGGTGTTTGAGAACTTTGAAACAGATTATCAAATTGCAAAGTAGAACTATGGGATCAAGAGAATGCATGCTAATATAATGATTTGCCTGTATTGGTGTTTATATACAGATTGAGTCGGCAGCTTGGTAATACTATTGAGTTTGGTAATCCTGTTGAGTTTAGGAAAGGAAAAACACGTACGGGGTGATAGTGTTAAAGACAATGTAGCAGCTAAAAATAACTCAAAGACCAAATTTGAATGTACATGGACGTTCTGATCACCAGAGACGGTAAAGTTTAGAATGTTTATCTACTTATCTATCTATCTCATAGAAATCTAGTTGAACTCTCTAACTTGCAATAGTCTTGCATGCTCTATTAAATAAAAAGTTTGCACTCAAGGCATAACTTCAACAAGGCATTAAACTCGAATCATAATCTGGAAGGTCACAAATCTTCCTCTACAACTGGGCCAACCCCACACCTCAAGTTCGAGGTAATTCGATCTAATGCTTGGATTCACAACAACACAGTATTAGCAATCTGACTTAGGCATCATAGACATTTAATACTCTTCAGGCCTTTTTTGGCTCTCTTGGTGCAAGTTCGTAGTGGGCGTTCGCAGGAATGTGAAACACATCTGTAACAATTGGTGCCGTCTGTGGGATTTTAGCATCTCAATGTGCCTTTCGCATGCCTACAACAACCCGCTTCTAAGCAACCTGAGACAAGGAAGCCACTTCTATGAACATGGAGGGAAGACTGACGGAAATGAAAGAAAGAATGAGAAAAATGACAGCAGAAATGGAGGCTCTCTAGCATGAGAATGAAGACCTGAACCATAGGAGTGTCACCTCGAGAGAAGATGCTGTGCCAAGCCATGTTGAGTGGGAAGAGGCGAAGTCGAAGAGCACGAGTAGACCTAGAAGATGCACCATAATTTACATAACCTTATGGACAAATACATGGAAATGGCCCAGAAGATAGGCGCATTTTCATCTGTCGACCATCTGCTCACTAGCATTGACTTACAGTATAGTGCAGAGATCATGGCAATACCTTTCCCACCAAAGTTCAAGGTTCCATAGGTCGAGATGTACAATGCATCTAAGGATCCTGTTGAACAATTGGAAATACTCAAAGCTCATATGACACCCCATGGTTTTCCCGAGGAGATCGCATGTCGAGGCTTCCCCTTAACCCTAAAAGGAGCCACTCGAGGATGGTTTGGAGCGTTGCAACCAAGCTCCATAGATAACTTTGAAGAGTTAGGTAGGCAAGTTTTGACCCATTTTATGGTGAGTTGAAGGAGACCTACCGCGTATCTCCTTATCGCGAAACAAACAGAAGACAAAAGCTTGAAGGCTTACCTCGTCCGTTTCAACAAAGAACGCAGGACGACAGAGCTGGCGAGGAAGACCCTAACCACTTTGTGCTAATTCATGGCCAAGGCAGATGACTTTGTCAATGCTGAAGGCACTTTACAGGTCCTAACCGCACCTAGAAAATCGGAGATGGAGAAGGCGAAGAACTGAACATAGAAGGTCGGTCAGGGAAGAGACCAAGAGATGGATCTTAGGGGAAAAAGAATCCACGTGAAAGAAGGCGAGAAGGAGGTGTCACTACACGAATGTTGAACCCAGGATCCAGTACTCCAACATGAATGTCCAGGACAAGATTTGGAACCAATTCAAGGCGAAAACAGCCGTGTTCAAAGGATCGGGTGATTTTGCATTTATCATAATGTAGAGGGGCATCGAACAAGGGACTAGCACATCTTGAAGCAAAAGATCGAGGAAATGCAAGGCGGTGGCAAGCTTAAGCATTTGGTCACTCAAAATTCCTAGCCTCCAAGGCGACTAGGTGAAAAGAGACAAGATTGAAACCAAAGACGTCGTATGAGTGAAAGTCCTAGAAAAAGGAAAACCCTGAAAGAAAACCACGTCTGGGCTCCTTGCCAAAGTCAAGACCAAAATAATGCTCCTATCGGGGAAATCTGCATCGTCGCTGTAGGGTTTGCTAGAGGTAGCTTGACCACCTATGGAAGAAAAGCCTATCCTACAAAGCTAGATATGAAGAAGTCTTCATCATTGTAAGGCTGGCTAAATAACCAAAAGTCACGACAATTGGCCATTATATTTTTCAACAACAATGACTGCAAGGGAGTGATCTACCCACACGATGATGCGTTGGTAGTAACAATGTTGATAGCCAATTATAACATGGAGGATACTGGTCGACAATGATAGTTTAGCTGACATCCCTTTTGGGATGCTTTCGTAGAGATGGGAATCGACCAAAGCAGGCTGGACCCATCACCCACACCCTTAAAGGGGTTTTTGGGATAAACGATGCAACCAGTTGGATCTATCGCCCTTATCTTACATACAATCACCACAATGATAGATGTTTTGGCAGTCAAGACCCACTCATCTTACAATGCCATTATCGGACGCCTAACCCTAAATGCCCTCAAGGCCATCACCTCTACATACCACCTAAAAATGAAGTTTTCCATAGAAATAGGTATTGGAGAGGTGTGTGGCGAGCAGGTGCTGGCTAAGGAATGTTACGTACAAGAACTCAAAGGTGGGGAAAGGGAAGTCAAAGTAGTCGAGCGGCTGCCCTTGCCCTTTCACTTAGAGATCATGGTACACGAAGTAAAGACCCGTGATGAATGGGCCCTGAAGTTGGGCGAGCTCAATGAGCCTCTTGAGCTAATCACTTTAGACCTAGCTCATGAAGCTACAATAAGAATCGTGACAAAGATGGGAAGCAAAGAATGGCAGCAACATAAATAGTTGCTTGCCGAACATGGGGTGTCTTTGCCTGGAGCCATAAGGATATGCCAGAAATCGACGCAGAAGTTACAGAACATTGATTAATCATCAATCCAGATGTATGAGTGGTCAAGCAAAGAAAAAGAAGTTTTAGTACTGAGAAATACTTAGCTATCATGGAGGAAGTCGACCGCCTTTTGTTGGTAGGACTTCTCAGAGAGACCCACTACCTGTAATGGCTCTCAAACGTTGTGCTCGTAAAGAAGTCTAGTGGAAAGTGGCAAATGCGTGTCAATTTCACTAATCTTAATAAAACTTGCCCCAAGGATAGCTTCCTACTGCTCGATCGACTTAAATGTGGAATGCATGGCTGGACATTAGATGCTAAGTTTCATGGACGCCTACTTTGATTATAACCAAATCTGGATGTCCGAACGACCAAGAAAAAAATGGTGTTTATAACTGATCGAGGATTATACTGCTACAAGGTAATGCCTTTCGATTTGAAAAATGCAAGAGCAACATACTAGAGGTTAGTGAACCGAATGTTTAAAGAGCAAATTGGACATAACATGGAAGTATATATGGATGACTTGCTTGTCAAGCGCATCCCATAAGAGTAATGACACAACACCGTATGGAAATACTTCAATGGCCGAACACCTTGGGCTACCTAGTAAAGTGGTCGATCGAGCTAAGTGAGTTCAATATTGATTATCTTCCTTGAATTGCAATAAAAGGACATGTACTAGTTGACTTCATAACTGAGTTCTCCAACGAAATATGGGAGCCCCCTACCAAAAATCCATGGCAAGTGTAATTTGATGGCTTGTCCTGCCATTTGGCTAGTGAGTATGAGTGTATGTGGTGGTGAAGGATGACATAAGTGTACTACACAATAAGGATTGAGTTCAAGATTACCAACAACGAGGCCAAACATGAAGTAGTATTGGTAGGACTCACCATAACAGGGGCTTTAGGAGCAAAGGAGGTCGACATAAAGGTGGAGTTCGAAGTGTTAGTCAACCAAATAATAGGAGAATATTTGGTGAAGGGCAAAAAACTGAAAAGATACCTACAAGAGGTACAAGAAAGGAGCGATCATTTCAGTTACTTCAAAATTAAACGAGTCCCTCGGGAGGACAACTGGAAGGTTGATAGGCTAGCGCGAGCAGCATCTGGGAGGGATGAGAACACCCTACCATGGAAGGTGATAACCTGAACAATAAAAGTCATAGCTATCGAACTCGAAATCGCTGAATAAGCACGAAGGCCCTGGAATGGGCACGTGACATAACTAAGTTCCTAACTACCAGAGAACTTCCATGCAGCAAGAAGAAGCAAGGAAATTTAAGAACAAGGTCGCTTGCTTCACCATGACCAATAGCGCATTATACAAACAGATTTTTCTTGCTCCCCTTTTACGATGTGTATCAAAAGAGGAGGCGCAATATGTCTTGGAGGAAGTGCATGAAAGAATATGCAGAAATCACTTGGGGGGAAGAGCTCTAGTGGCTAAGGTTATGCTCGTTGGGTACTACTGGCTACATGCCAGGAAATGCGCTCAAGGTCAATGCCCAATTGCCTGCCGGAAAAATTGACAATGATCACATCTCCATGGCCGGTCGTTAAGTTAGACATAGACCTAGTTAGTCCTATCCTTTCGGGTAAAGGGGGAGCGAAGTTCACAATTGTCATCATCGATGACTTCACAAAATGGAAAGAAGTTGAGGCATTGATGACCGTCACCTTGCCAAATGTCCCTAGATTCCTATGGAAAATCATTATATGTCGGTTTGGGATACCACATAGCATCATTTCGAACAATGGTCGGCAGTTCGACTCTAAGCACTATCGAAATTGGTGTGCCCAACTTGAAATAAAGGTTAAGTATTTCTTCCCCATACACCCTCGGGCCAACGGGCAAGTTGAGGCGACAAACAAGACGATAATGAACATACTAAAGAACATACTAGAAGGAAAAAAAAGGTGCTTGGACCGAGGAACTCCTCGAGGTATGGTGGGCATTTAGGACAACCACTAGAGCTTCGATGGGAGAAACACCTTTTACCTTAACCTACAGCAATGAAGCAATGATTCCCATAGAAGTGGGAATACCAAGTCATAGAACCTAGCATTTTAGCGAAGAGCCAAATCAGAGCATTGGAAGAAAGTCTCGACTTGCTTGAGGAGAAAGAGAGGAGGCGAAGACTAGGGTAGCAGCTGGCAAGAGGAAAGCAGAGTAATATTTCAATAGAAGAGTTAGGGCGAGATCCTTCCAGTAGGAGATCTAGTCCTAAAGGAAGCACGTGTCATTACAGCAGAAGAAGGGAAACTCAGTCTGCAATGGGAAAGCTCGTACGTAGTTGTGGCATGTCATAGACTAGGGTCATATCACCTCAAAGACGCCCAAAGAAACGAATTGCCTCACCCATGGAATACCGAACACTTGAAGAAGTATTTCGTATAAAATCTTCTATGTAATCATACTTATGCAATAAAAGACTATTTGCCCACATACTGTGTCTCCGCTTGCACCTAGTGAACAAAGGAGGAAACAACTCAACGAAATGTTTCCCTCCTCGCTCATAGCGCGGTCAAGACCACCTCTTGCCAAAGCCTAAATTCAAGTGTCTCCACTTGCACCTAACAAACAAAGGAGGAAACAACTCAACTAAGTGTTTCCCTCCTAGCCCATAGCGCGGTTGAGACCATCTTCCACCTAAACATAAAACTGAGTGTCTCCACTCGCACCTGGCGAACAAGGGGGAAACAACTCAACAAAGTGTTTTCCTCATTGCCTATAGCACGGTCGAGACCACCTCTTGCTAGAACCTAAAGTCGAGTGTGTCCACTCGCACCTGCGAACAAAGGAGGAAACAACTCAATGAAGTGTTTCCCTCCTTGCCCATAGTACGGTTGAAACCACCTCTCGCCTAAATGTAAAGTCGAGTGTCTCCACTCTCACCTGGTGAACAAATGAGGAAACAACTCAATGAAGTGTTTTCCTCCTGGCCCATAGCGCGGTCATGACCATCTTCTGCCTAAATGTAAAACTGAGTATCTCCATTCACACCTGAGGAACAAAGGAGGAAACAACTCAACAAAGTGTTTCCCTCTTCGCCCATAGCATGGTTAAGACCACCTCCCACCAGAACCTAAAGCCGAGTGTATCCACTCACACTTGGCGAAGAAATGAGGAAACAACTCAATGAAGTGTTTCCTTCCTCACCCATAGCACGATTGAGACCACCTTTCGCCTCAACCTAAAGTCAAGAGTCTCCATTTGCACCTGATAAACAAATGAGGAAACAACTCAATGAAGTGTTTCCCTCCTTGCCCGTAGCACGGTCGAGATCTTCTCCCGCCTAAATTAAAGCTGAGTGCCTCCACTCACCCCTAGTTAACAAGGAAGGAAATGACTAAGGGTTTGTTTGGAAATAAATCTCATCTCAAAATTCTCATCTCATCTCGTCCCATATCATTTCCAAACATAATTCAAATACAAAAATTTTAAACTAATCATTATAACTTTTTAAAAATAATCATTACAATTATCCCAAACTTTGAAACAAAAAATAAAAAATAATTCAATTTTTTCAAATCTCCAAACAAAAATAATAATATAAAATTATATTTTAACAATATTTTAACTTTATAATATTTTTTATTTAATTTTTTCTCTCTCATTTTCCAAAACCCAAAAAAAAATACTCAACTCAAACTATTTCACTACTATTCACAAACTATCTTACTACTATTCACAAAATTCTTATCTCATCTATCTTCCCAAACGAGCTAGATTTTTCCTCCCGCCTAAACAGTGAAAAAAAAGCAGCTGATCGTGAAACTAATCTACCAGGTAACAAACCAACCAAAGTCACTGTTTATCCACATCATTACACAAACAAAAAATTCTTTTAGCGAAAAAATATTGACCAAATTAACAACCAATAAGTGTATCAAACATCTTAAACACATCACCCAACAGGTGAAAGGTTCTTATAGTAACATAAGCTGTAAAAACAATGGTCAAGCATCACGACAAAAGGGGAAAGAAAAGGCATAAGACATATTATATTTGCCTAGGGAGTCAAAGACTTGGTAGGAAGCACGGCTAGCCTTGATGGATTTTAGCTTCAACTTCATAAGTCGGCCTCGGGATGGGCCAGCAAGTGATCTCTCAACTGCTTGAGACCGAGCTTATAACCCATGCCCCAAGCCCGATCACAGACCTTACGAGCAGCCACCAACTAGGGAGAAAAGCAAATTACCTCTTCCTGAGACACCTCCAACTTGACCTCCAACTCGATCACCTTTAGGTCCAAAGCTACCAGTCTCTGGTTATAGCTTTCAGAAACTTCATGCAGTTGTAGGGATCACTGGTCATGTTGCTTAAGCTCCCAATTGACTTCATCAAGTTGAGTCTTGGCACATAATTACTTGCCATTAGCAACATTGAGCTGAATGGATTGTTCCCGCTGAGCCTCCTTAGACTGGGTTAATTGGGCGGCGTAGTCCGAAACCTCGCTTCTGAACATTTTCAACTCCTTGTACAAACGACCAAGACGATCATGGGCATGTTGCGCTCCCCCTCCAAGACCTTCACCTCGAGGTGACACCGTTTTACCTCCTCTTGGGATTTTCCTAAATCATACTGGGAATCCCCCACCTTCTATTGAAGAATGACAGCATGATCTTCCAAAGAGTGGGAGTCTTGGGTCATGTTCGTCACATCTCATCTTGCTCTGCCATGGAGCTAAAACAACTCGATGTGCCTTCTCAATATATGAACCCATCGATTGGTTATTCTCCTCCAAGTCAGTCTGCTTGTCGACTATCCAGGTTGCAAGATGATCAACCCCTTGGGCCACAAATCAAGTCACGACTGAAGAATGAAAAATACATTAGAACAAAGATAGAACTTATCAGAGAGAGAGAGGCTCAAAGCTTCTGAACCATGCCTCGAACAACCTCCTCCCGATGACCACCTACGCGTGGGGTAGGGCTCGCTGCATGAGAACGCGAGGGGCTAGGTAGCCTCGAAAGGTTAAACACCCCTTCAAGAGGGGGAACAAAGCCACCCATCTCACCGGCACCTTGAAAGGAAGAGAGATCTAGAGGGCATTGAGGAGCAACAACTGGAGTGGCAGAAATGTTTCCCTCAGGCTGCTCAACCGAATCCAAATGATGGTCTCCAGCCGAAGGGTCACCTAGAGGCATAGCCGAAGAAACATCACCACCTGCAGGCAAGGTGCCATGGTCCGTCGACTGCTTAACAAATTTGAAAGGATTATCTCCATTTGAGACAGTGCTCGGAAACTAGGGTGGGAAAGCACTAACCCTCGCCAAGAAAAGTACTGAAGGGAAAAGAAGGGATGGATACACGACCACTACTAAAATCCACACCCAAGGTGTCATCATGAAGGAACTCTGGGAAAACAAAATGAATCTTGGTGGGTTACACCACCATAAACCGTAGAGGGAGCATATAAGGAGAAAGGACCACACTCTAAGTCAGAAGGTCTGACATGACCACCAGCAACTAAGGACACCTCACGCAAGTCATCAAACAAAGTAGTAGAATTCGTTGGAATGGTAAAGGTAGTTTCTAAAAATGCAGAAGAAGTGACACTTCAATGTCAGCCTCATCTGAACTCTAGTTGTCATCCTTACCTCTCTTGGTAGGAGAAGTTGATAAGGCAGCTCCCTGGCTAGCAGCCATAGAGGACTCGACTTCCAACACCAAGGCCAAATTATTCTCGGCTTGGTTCATGATTTCCTCCAACAAGCCTGAAAAAGAATAGGGGGGCGAACCGAGTTACTTCCCCTAGGAAGGGAAGAAACCTGGACGTGTCTTTCCCCGGTAGAACTTAACTTGTCGGATAACTTAATCTCACCCTGAACAGGGCTATGATCCACACGAGGCTTCTTACCCTTCTGGCTTGAAGGGGTCGAGGTCCCCATCTTCTACCCACGAGACAACGAAGAGGTACCTAGGAACTGGCGACCGAAAACATGAGTCTAATTAGGGGAAACTAAGAACTTGTTGATATTGGCATGGCTGAGAAGTACATCTGACCAAGTGGCACTATCGCCCAAGCATAAACTTAGTGCAAACAAGCCTCCTGCCGATCAGAAAGAATAATGGTGAAGTCATGATCCTTTGGAACATGGACCCACACCTCACGAATAGGGAACTCACGATGGGCAACCTCACCAGAAGGGAATTCCCAACCACTTTTGGAAACAAAAAAGAAGTTCCTATGCCACTCCTTGGCATGAGAATAATGGCGCTCCAAATGCGCCACTCAGTAGCCGATACGGGACTGGAAGCTACAAAGATTTCCATCTATACACCTAACACCGTGGGTGAATAGAAATTCTTTCACAGTAAGGTCTGGGTATTCTTCACCAGTGGCCTCAGAACCTGTCGCCATGCTACGCAACACGCCATTAAGATCCTCCAGGCATTAGGAACAAGTTGCGAAGGAGCAAGCCCCAAAAAGTCAAGTACATTGCAAACGGGTCGAAAAAATGGGAGGCGAAGCCCCATAAAAAAAACATAAGAGAATATAATGCTACTCGAGAGGCAAAATCTTCAGAATCAACTACCCCACCAAGAGATTCTAGCAACTCCAGTGACAGAATCAAGAATCCTGTGCCGACTCCTAACAAGATCTAGGTCAGCTCCAGTACTTAAACTGAAATGATAGGGGAACAATGCGAATCAGTCCTACTATATAATATATAGTTAATTTCGAAATAGCACACCAAAATGCACTGGTACCAAAATATTCCGTTCCACTAGTTAAACTGAAATGATCACTAAAGTGGAATTTAAAATATTGGGCAAGATAGCTATATTAGTTGTGACTCAGGTCACCTTGAACGTAGTTAATGTCTTTTAGCTATTATTATATTCAGAAAAAATCTACACAACCTTCACACACCATACTTTTTTTAATTTTAATTTTTTTCTTTTATCAAATATTTAATATATGAATAATGAATAGAAAAATTGAATTAGTTTAAAAAGAATAAACTTAGAAAAAACCTTTAAAAAAAATATTACAAAATTTAAAAATCTTAAAAAATGTGGTGTGTGGAGATTGGAGATGTTGTGTAATATTGCTCTTATATTTATATCATTCTGAAACTTTTTCTTAATTCGGCTCAAGTCAACTTTAGACGTTGCACTATATTATAGACACCTTTAGGGAGCCTCAAAGGCCAATTTTGGACTTGTTAGTTGTGGTGGGATCCTTTCTCATCGTTATAGTCATTTCATACATGACCTTTTCATTTACTTAGTACAAATATTTTTGTAAAACTTTCTAAGGGTAAATACAGTCTAATTTTTGTAAAATATAGTTACTGTTTTAATTCATTGCCCACATATTGTGAAGCTTAGTTTATGCATTCTTTGAAATCTTGGTTGGGGACTTGTAATCCTTTGTTTGCAATATGGAATTCTCCCATCATAAATAGGAATTATTAATAAAATTGAACTAAAAAAAAGGCTTGAATAGTTTTGATAAACTTTGGATTTTAAAGTTTTGTCTTATTTTGCTATTACTTTCTGTTGAAGTTGTTGCGTGCATTTTTGTACAACATGTTGAATTTTGATTGGTTTTAATGCCAAATGGCTATTGCAATGTTAGTGAATATGACATGGTTCGATGGATGTAGGACTGTTCATCCGGGCCAATTTTTTTCCAGCCCGGTCCGGAACCCGGGAAGTGGGGAATAATCCTACATGGATGGGGTTAATATAAAAAAGTTGCAAACCCAAGGATTAAAGTGTTAAAATTAGAAACCTTTGCAAACGTGTGAAAACGCAAATAGATTTTGCAGTTAGCCTTTTTTTTAAAGTATCTTCCAATCAAGAACATATTATAGCATTTTGTGAAAGAAAATTCTATAGACCACATTCATATTTCATTTTTATCCCATTATGACAAGGTTTTATTGCCCATCAATCTTTATATTTCATTTTTCAAAAAAATAAATAAATAAAAGATCATCGATAGGTAAGTGTCACATTTTACATATTAAAATGAGAGTCGGATGTATAACATTACTATTTAATTTATAAAACATGTCAAATTCTGATTTGTTGGCACGCGGAACTAACGAGAGCTTTTTGAGAGTTGGGTGAAAGGAGTTAGTTGTAAAATAAAATATGAAACCCAAGGAGTAATAGATTGCTAAAATTGAACTAGGGAGTTGTTTGCAAATGCGTGAAAATACGTAGTGATTTATTTTGCTTTTAGGGAGTTGTTTAAACAATGGAGGGGGATGCAGACTGAGAATACATCGATGAAGCAAAAGTAACACAAATTATGAACAGAAATAATGAAAAACAACTAAACAAAGAAAAGAAGTTTACGTTCAAGAACAAATTAGACTACATGCCAGAAGGTTGTCTCCGATGGATGGAAAGAAAAATACAAGATATCATAACCACAATAATAAAATCAAAATCAGATAAACAGAACAGAAAGAGGGCATCAAAACACCCCTTTCCTAGATGGAGAAGCTGAGACCCACTGTCCACCGATCCATTCGAGATGAGGCCTCAACTGAGAAGATAGATACAAAATCTCAACCCCATAAACATCAAAGAAGACATTGTACTTTGATGCTCCTTTCCTGCCACTAATCTTTCCCACCCACCAACCATCGTTGTCAAACACATCAACCTCCTCGAATGGAACAAACTGATCATCTTTTGCCAAATTAACTGTGGGTGGCGCCGGCCTCAGCTCGTCCGCACCCAAAACCTCAATCAGTGCATGAGATTCATCTTCGGTTAAGAGGTTCTTGTAGCAGATTGCGTATGAGTTGTTGATCCGATATTCTGCAACCACTGTCCCTTCGTAGTACGAACCCAAAAACCCTTGTTGTTTGCTGCAAACTTCGACTTTCATGCCCCTGTGAAAGTACGCCATCTTCTTTTGAGTAGGGTTTCTGGCAACTTTGAAAGAGATGACCAAATTGGAAAGTAGTGTGAGAATGCTTCATGATGGGTCCGCATTGGGGTTTACATAAATACTAAACAGATTTGAGTCGGTTTGGGAATCCTATTTAGTTTAGGAAAACATGATGGGTTTACCTAGCAGATTCATTAAGTCGGTTTGGTAATCCTGTTGAGTTAATTATGAAAAGAAAAAACACGTATGAGTACTGCATTCTATATAAGGAAAATTACAGAGATACAACCTTCCTTTTATATAATTATGTTTAATTAAAATAAAGACTATTTTAATAAAATGATTTATAAAGTTAATATTATTTTCTAAACATAATTTCATTTTTGTTATGGACGTGTTCACAGCTGCCACCTTGCGATTGCCTGCAATCAGAGATTAGATGGTCTCGGGGTTCGATGGGAAGCCTCCGATGCTTAAGTCAGTAACAATATGAGAATAATAATAATAATCTCCAAAAATCCGATCTCTTTTATGTACCTGGGTACTCCTCTTATATAGAGTTTCTGAACCATTATGTTCCTTAAGTGATAATAGATATATCTATTATTCAAATTCAAACTTGAGGATGAGGGTTCCTGCTTTAATGGATTGTTAGAACAACTACTCTTATCCTTTATCGCCGCTGGGTGGTTATTTAGTTGGTAATGGGAAGTGGGCTGGGCCCTTCTCGGATTTAATGGGCCTCTTCAGTATTGGGACTCAAATCATGAATAGGTGAAGGCCAAGGCCCATACTGTATTGGAGAGAGGAATGTCCTCTCCAGCTACCCCGTGAAGTCTCATTACAATTGGTGTGATGGGACTTGAAATCAAGCACCGTTTTAATTTTCGAGGCGTGTTAGGGCGCCGTTTCATCTTCATTCCTGGGGCACGTCAACCGTCACCTCACGTACATTCCTATTTAATGCCCCTTTGTTATTTCTTTTCCTTCCCCTTTCGATCTTCCTTCTCTTTCGCATTTCTTGCCCTCTTTCTGAGTTCTTGCTCTCCTTTCTTTCTCCATGGCTTCTTCATCTTCCAAAGGTAAGGGCGTGGTTTCTGCTTCTGAACCACCCTGTGACTCCTCTCCCCGGGTTGTCGCTGCTCTTCTAGCGTCAATATTTGTGGGCTCTCACTGGTCTTCCACCATTACTTCCCAAGAACTGAAAATGCTCAAAACAACTTCAATATACCTGACTCTGTTGATATGAGGGCCCCTTCTCCAAACTTGAGAGCTATTGACACCAAAGGTATGGCCATTTCTGTTGCTCTTTACTTTGCTATGTTTACCATGGAGCTTCGATTACCCTTTGTACGACCAGTCCACGACGTGTTAAACATCCTAGGGCTCGCCTTGGCTCAATTGGTGCCTAACGCCTCAAGATTTTGATGGCTTGCTGCATTTTATGGTGAAGGGCACTGGAACTCGTGGGCAATCAATACCCAGATTTAACAGCTCGTGAGTTTTTGTCCCTTCATGGGTTTAGGCGTTTGGATGAGAATCTTTGCAGTTTTAGGGCGAAGAGGGCATTGGTTGATTTGGAGCGTAAGTATTCGCATGTAAAATATTGGACCAATAAAGTTTTCCTGATTATTGGTGAGGTTGGAATTTCCCACCGATGAAACTTTTAGTTGGGAGTTTCCTATTAGGGCGTGTTGGTCTCCCGTTCCCGATGAGGATGACTTTGAGGTTATTCTTTCCCCACGTGAGGAGGCCCGTGTGAGGTTGGTTGATTCCTAGGCTCAGGCTCATCCTAATTTATGCTTTTTGGATGTGCTTCTAACCCCCAACAATATTGAGAAGTTCCTAATGGTTCCCAGTCGGGCCCATATATTTGGACATGAGTTTTTGGGTGCCCCTCGCTGGTGGGGGACTTGAGGAAAAAGAAACGCCCTGATGCAGATGGATCAAAACAGAGAAAACTCAAAAGGGCTTGTGTCTCACCTCGTTCAGATGAGTCCATCTCTTCGAAGTATGTCTCCTTGCGAGTGGAGGCAGTAAGTTGGCTCCTCTTCAGGAGCAACCAAGCGAATCGACGCCAAGGTGGGTGGAGGTGATATTAAATTGGCCCCCCTTCTGTCCCAACTGCGTGGAAAGACATCCTGGGCGATTGGGAGCACGAAGGCGGCACCTTGGAAAAAATTGAGCAAACTATCTACTTTTGTGGCGCCATCAACTCTTTCCTTGGATGATGTGATGTCTCTGGCCGTCGAGGATCTTGAGGCCATTGTCACGGCAGAAGTTGTCACTGCGGCCGCTGTTCAGCCCTTAAACACATTGAGAGATGCTTCTACAGAGAAGGGCGAAGATAATCCTCTGGGAGGGGATGATATGATCCTTCNTCAACTCTTTCCTTGGATGATGTGATGTCTCTGGCCGTCGAGGATCTTGAGGCCATTGTCACGGCAGAAGTTGTCACTGCGGCCGCTGTTCAGCCCTTAAACACATCGAGAGATGCTTCTACAGAGAAGGGCGAAGATAATCCTCTGGGAGGGGATGATATGATCCTTTTGAATCATGGCTTGCTGGTGCCTCCACCTACTCAAACGAACTTCCAATCTTTCGAGGCCCCTCTGCCTGCATTGCCTTGTCTCCGCCTTCCGCTACTCGGTCCCTTGATGTTCCCAAGGAACTTCCTCAAGTGGAAACTGTTGAGGGGGAAAATGTCGAGGAAGATTATGTTGAGGAAGCAGCAGCAGGTTTTGGCTCACCACTTGCTTCTATGATATCTGGTGGGGTTTCTCCTTATTTACCTTTTTTTTTCCCAACCCTTTCTCTCGTTAAGGGGAGCAAGGTTTCAATCCCTTCTCCCCCATTTAGTGTTTCTCCTAGGGGGAGGGTGAGCTGCCCCTGATTGATCCTGAGGAAGATTTTCAAGTTACTCAGGGACCATCTCATCAAGATGAGGCTGAAGTGTGTTTGGGCCCATACGTTGAGGGACCTGCTAGTCTCCCGCTTGGTCAGGCAGACGGAGCTTCTCCTTGGGGGCTTTTTGCTACTACTCCAGTTCAGGCCTCTAACCCGAGGGGACCTTCTAGCCCTCATTTTTCGGGTTCCTCTCCTTCCTCACATGCTCATTGTGAAGAGGCTTTCAACATCATCTTTCAACATCTTTGGGGTATTTTTGCACCGGTAATCTTTTCGTATATGCTTCCCCTTATCTGTATGTTTTCTTGTTGTTTTTTGGAAATATATTTGTGGCGCCCCCAACTTCCATGTACGGTCACACACGGAAATCGAGACACCCGGGATGATGACAACNGGGGGGGGGGGGTCGCTCATCTTGCTACCGAAACATCGAATCACTCATGAGTTGGCCCTGCTGGAAGCTCATTCCCACACGGCTGACAACGAATTTGTTGCTCTCCGTGTCCAGGTTAAGTCGTTTCGGGGAGAGTTGTCGAGTTCTGCTATAGATGCCGACTACTACCGCCAAGAAGTGGCTGTAGTCGGGAAAGAGCGAGATGATCTTGCTACCCGCCTAAGCCAAACGAAGAATATTGAGCAGGAGTGAGATGATCTTGCTGCTCACCTAAACCAAACAAAAAACATTGAGCAGGAGCGAGATGATCTTGCTGCTCATCTTTGCCAGGTTGAGATGGCTGTGTAGAAAAGGGATGATTTGGCCACTCACCTTCATCAAGCAGAAGTGGCCGTGTGGGAGAGGGATGATTTGGCCGCCCAAGTGGAAGCCTTCAACAAAGAGAGAGATGAGTTGGTCACTCGGGTGGAGCTTGCCTTAAAGGAGTGAGATGATTTGGTTGCAAGCCATGACCGAATAAAGACAGAGCTTGAAGGGGCAAAGGTGGCCAAGTTTGACTACGCCTCTCGCCTTGCTTCTATAGAAGACTAGCGGCGAGAGCTACTTATAAACTTAGGCGTGGCAGAAGGTGTGAAAGCAAAGGTTGAAAAGGCTTTGCTAAGGAGAAGAAAAATCTCAAATATAGTGACAACGAGTATCTTCAACTTATCTCGGTTCTCGATTCTGCCAAAAAGAAAATCTCTATTTTTGAGAAACAAGTATCTGAGCTGACTCTTGCCTTGGAGGAATCGCAGCAAGACCTCAACCGGGTTCTTCCTCAACTGGCCCCTACTCCCAAAGTTTGGGTGCGAGCTTGGGGTATTGGTTTTAAACTTGGTGTGAAACAACTCGAAGAGAAGGTGTTAAAGGGAGATCCCTCATCTATTTTAACCTTTAAGTTATTACACTAGTGGGAGATCCCTCTACCACGTCATCTTTTGGCGATAAGGTGTTAACGGGAAATCCTTAAACCATTTTAACCTTTAAGCTTTTAGGTTAGTGGGAGATCCCTTGACCACGTCGCCTTATGGCGAGAAGGTGTTAACAGGAGATCTCTTGACCGTTTTAACCTTTAAGTTATTAGGCTAGTGGGAGATCCCTAGTCCACATCGCCTTTTGGCGAGAAGGTGTTAACGGGAGATCCCTTGACCATTTTAACTTTTAAGTTATTAGGCTAGTGGGAGATCCCTCGACCACGTCACTTTTTTTTTTTTTTTGTAGGCCTTGGCCATATTTTTGAGTTTGTAAAAAGAACCAAAGAAAAAGGTGGAAAAATGTGCAAGCATTTATTATTTAAAAAAGATATCAATAAGCAAATCGACAAATGAAAGAAAAACTACATATCTTTCCCTTAAACGTAGTACTTTCGTAAATGCTCTGCATTCCATGGGTGAGGTAGCTGACACCCTAAGGCATCCTTGAGGTGGTAGGCTCCCGGTCTGTGGCTGCCATTGCAACATAAGGGCCTAATTTCCCTTCTTCTCCCGTGGTGACGCCAGTTTCCTTCAGTACTAAGTCACCTGCTTTAAAAGATCTAGGCCTCACTTGCTTGTTGAAGTATTGCTCTGCCTTCTTCTTTGAAGTTGCAACTCTGATTTATGCATCCGCCTTTATCTTTTCCAGTAGGTCTAGGTTTTTTTCTAACCCTACTACGTTTGCTTTTGGATCAAAATTTTCCCTCCTATAGCTTGGTAATCCGACTTCCACCAGTGCCATCGCCTCACTTGCATATGCTAGGGCGAGTGTTTGTCCTGTTGAGGTTTTTGGTGTTGTTTTGTAACCCATAAATTTTTTGGGAGCTCGTCGACCCATAGCCCCTTTCTGTCGCCTATCTTCCTTTTTAGTATCCCCATGATGGTTTTATTAGTTGCTTCAACTTGTTCGTTTGCCTGGGGGTGGCTTGGGGAAGAATACTTGACTTTGATTCCTAACTCCACGCACCATCGGCGATAATGTTTGGAATCGAACTGCTTTCCGTTATCAGAAATGATGCACTGAGGTATTCCAAATCTACATACCACTAACTTCCATAGGAACCTTGTCACACTTTGGGCATTTATTGTTGCCATTGCCTCAGCCTCTGCCCACTTCGTAAAGTACAACGACCACAATGATGAACTTGGTTCCTCCTTTGCTGGGAGGCATAGGGCCTACTAAGTCTACTCCCTATTGAGCGAATGACCATTGTGAAGTTATAGATCGTAATTCCTCGAGAGGTGCGTTTGGAATTGGGACATAAGTTTTGCATTGGACACAGCATTTCGCGAACTCCCTCACATCTTTGAGCATGTTTGGCCAATAATATCTTGCCCTTATAATTTTTACGGCGAGTGATCCTCCTCCTAAATGACTGTCGCATATCCTTTCTTGTATTTCCTTCATTATGTATTTTGCTTCTTCCTTTGTTACGCATCTTAACAATGGGTTTGAAAAACCCTGCTTGTAAAGTACCCCGTCTAGCATGGTAAACCAAGTCGCCCTGCTTTTTAACTTCCTTGCCTCTTCCCAGGATGGGGGTAGGTCACCAGTCTCAAAATACTTCCTTATATCATCAGCCCATCTCGGCATACTTTCTTCGATCTACAAATTCTCCTCTCCTACTGCTGGACTAGCAATCATTCGTAGATCAACTTTCCATGGTAATGTCACTTCCTGCCTTGCTAAGGCTGCTCGTGCTAAACGATTAGCTTTGAAATTTTCTCCCCGAGGTATTTTCCTGATTTGAAAGTACTTGAGGCACTTGCATTGCTCTTGGACCTGTTGGAGATATTTTATGAGTTTGATTCCTCTTGCCAGGTATTCCTCAGTGATTTACCCGACTACTACCTCAGAGTCTGCTTTCATTTCAATCTCCTCCCCCCCCTAACGTCTTCATTATTGCTAAACTGGCAAGTATTGCTTCATATTCAGCTTCGTTGTTTGTTACTTTGAAGTATAATCATACTGCATGGTACGACTCTTCTCCTTCATTTGTTGCCACATACACACCAACTCCTCCTCCTACTCGACAGGATGACTCGTCCACATACACTTGCCATGGATTCTTCTCAGATTACTAATGAGCTTCTTCTCGAAAATTTGAAAATTCTACTACGAGATCTTCCAAGATTTGTCCTTTCACAGCGTTCTTCGGTATGTAGCTGATGTCGTACTCACTTAATTCAATTGACCATTTGTCGAGCCGCCCAGAGGTGTTCGGTTTTTGCAACACCTTTTGTAATGGTGATGAGGTAATTACCCATATCGGATGTGCTTGGAAATATGGTCGTAATCGCCTTGCTGTTACTATTACGGCGAAGGTGACTAACTCTACTTTTGGTTACTTGGTCTTAGCTCATCTCAGGGCTCTGCTTACGTAATATATTGGCTTTTGCTCCTTCCCTTCTTCTCGTACCTGGGCTACCGACACAGCATCCGGTGTCATTGCCAGGTATAACGACAACGGCTCCCCTTGCATGGTGTTGCTAAGAAATGGTGGTTTGGTCAAATATTCTTTCAGCTGGGTGAAGGCTTCCTCACACTTGGCATCCCAATCTTGTGCCTTCATAAGCACCTAAAATAATGGAAGACACTTATCTGTCGATTGGAATACAAACTTGTTAAGAGCTGTTATTTTTCCTGCCATCTTTTGTACTTCTTTTAGATTTGTTGACGACTTTATTTCTATTATTGCTCTTAATTTCTTTAGATTTGCTTCGATCCATCTTTCTGACACCATGAAATTGAGGAATTTTCCCGATTGCACTCCAATGCACACTTCGTTGGATTGAGCTTCATTCGATATCATCGTAAAACCTGGAAAGCCTCCTTAAGGTCCTCCACATGCTGGGCAAAATCCATACTTTTTACCAGCAGATCATCAACATATACTTCCATGTTTCTCTCAATCTGGTCTTTAAACATTTTATTTACTAAACTTTGGTAGGTCGCCCCAGCGTTCTTCAAGCCGAGGGCATCACTTTATAGTAGTATAATCCTCGATCAGTTATGAAATTAGTCTTTTCTTAATCAATCTCATTCATCCTGATTTGATTGTATCCAAAGTAGGAATCCATGAAGCTTAGCATTCTGTGCCCTATTGTTGCGTCTACTACTAAGTCTATCCGTGGTAGGGCAAGCCTTGTTTAGGTCGGTGAAATCCACGCACATATGCCACTTCCCGTTAGACTTCTTTACCAGTACTATGTTGGATAGCCACTCTGGATATTGTGCTTCTCTAATGAATCTTGCCACCAGTAAACGGTCCACTTCTTCGGCGATTGCCTCATACTTCTCGGTACTGAAGTTTCTTTTCTTTTGCTTAATTGGACGTGCCTTCAAGTCTATGCTCAATTTGTGTTCTATGATCTCTTCGCCTATCCTTGGCATATCCTTATGACTCTATGTGAACACATCTTTATGGTCAAGAAGAAGTTCTATTAACAGCTATCTTTCTTCCCTTGATAGTTTAGTCCCTGTCTTTACGTGGCTCTCAAGATGACCCTTTCCGAGGGTGACCAACTCTAGGGGCTCATCTACCTCCCTTTGCTTCATAGTACTTTCATCTCTAGTTTCCAGCTCCGTCATCATTATTTGGGGCGCTGGAGGGAGAATTGCCTCCTCCTAAGTGCCCACCGTGCTGACTTCTCCTTGCCCTATTATGAGCTCTTGCACATAACATTCTCTGGCCAAAACCTATTCGCCACGAACCTCGCCTATTCCAACCCTTGTCGGGAACTTCATTTTTTGATGATAGGTCGAAGTAATAGCCTTCAAAGCATTCAATGTGGGTCACCTAATGATCACATTATATGCTGATTGAGTTATTACCACTAAAAACTCAGTCATCGCTGTGGCAGTATGGGGCTTTGGTCCAACAGATATTGGTAATGTAATGGACCACATTGGCTGTACCGCATCTCTAGTGAACCCCATTAACGTAGTTGGCACTGGTTTTAGTCGATCTGCATCGATTCCCATCTTGCTGAAAGCATCCTAGAATAGGATGTCCGCCGAACTTGTATTGTCAATTAATATCCTCTTTGTGGTAAAATTTGTCACCCACATTGTTACCACCAAGGCATCATCATGTGAATACACCACCCCTCGGCAATTTTCATTGCCAAAGGATATTGTGGGGGATATATGCACTTGGGTTGCTTGACGGGTCTCTCCACATTAAATTTTTTACATATCTCACCCACCTAGCATACGCCTTTCTTCCTAAAAAAGCTGGGCCACCTCCTGCATACCCACCGGCGATCGTATATATTTCCCCCAGGGGTGGGTTTCTGTGGGCATTATCTACTCTTGATTTCTAGTCACAAGGTTCATGTGACCTCCTCCCTCTTCTTGGTGATTCCCGTCGCCTAGGCTTTCACTCCTCCTTCTCTTATACTCGAGCTTCCGATCGTTCGTGCATCGTTGGGGGGGGGGTAATGTTCTGGGCGATCAACCATTCCAACTCGCCACTACCCCTCATTTTTTTCTACCTTTCATTTCAAGTTGTAGCAGTCCTCAGTTTTGTGCGCTCTCATTTTGTGCTAAGTGCAGTACTTTTCGGCCTGTTACTCATTGGTTGGTTTTTCTTCCTTTGTTTTGTCTCGATTTTGTGTACTAGAGTAGTGCACATAACTGCCATTGTGTCTTCTTGCCTTACCATCGCGCCTTAACTCCTGGTGGTCTTTCTTTGCCTTTTGGCCCCCGTCTCGGTCTTTCCTCTGTTTTCCTTTAAGTTCCCGTTCATTCCTTCTTTCCGATTGGGTGGTCAAGGTGATAAGGGTATCTTCAGCATTGACAAAGTCATCGGCTCTGTCCATAAACTCTTGTAAAGTGGAAGGGGTTTTCTTGGCCAGTTCAGCCATAAAGGGGCTCTTTGGCCAAATACCTCCCAACAATGCTGTTAGCATGATTTTTTCATCTTGATCGTCGGTCATCATCTTTCCTTTATTGAAGCGTGTTAAATACACTTTCAAACTTTCATACTCTCTCTGTTTAACTGTTAACAAGTACGCGGCTGGTCTCCTGCGCCTTCTACTCGCCATGGACTGGGTCAAGAACTACCGGCCTAGTTCTTCAAAACTTTTTATGGAGTTTGGTTGTAGTGCACCAAACCATCCTTTCGCCGATCCCTTTAGAGTCAAAGGGAAAGCCCTACTCGCAATTTCCCCAGGGAGCCCGTGCAACGTCATATGGGCTTTGAAAGTCTCTAGATGCTCCACGGGATCCTTTCAGCCGTCATATAGGTCTATCGATGGGACTTTAAACTTTGGAGGCAAAGGCATTGTCATAATTACTGCAAAGAATGGTAGATTTGTGCTGGACAACAATTGATCGACCGTGGAGGATGTTCCTATCATTTTGGCCATCTCTTCATATTTATCCATCAGGATGCGTACATCGTGGTGCAGCTTCTTTGCCTCCTTGTTCTCCTGATGGCCTAATGAGTCCACCTTTGTGGAAAGCTTTTTTATTATCTCCTCCATTTCAGCAAGTCTTTCCTACATGTTTTGTGAAATTTCCCCTTGATCTCTAATTGCCTAAGATCGAGTAGTGATGGGCATGTTAAAAGCATGCTAAGTGTGAGACAAAGAGATCCCACAGACGGCGCCAATTATTATAGACGTGTTTCACTGCCGCCACCTCGTGATGGCCTGCAACCAAAGATTAGATAGCCTCGAGGTTCGATGGGAAGCCTCCGATGCTTAAGTCAGTAACAATATGAGAATAATAATAATAATCTCCAAGAATCCGATCCCTTTTATGTACCTGAGTTCTCCTCTTATATAAAGCTTCTGAACCATTCTGTTGCTTAAGTAATAATAGATATATCTACTATTCAAATTCAAACTTGGGGATGAGGGTTCCTACTTTAATGGATTGTTACAACAACTGCTCTTATCCTTTATCGTCGCTAGGTGGTTATTTAGTTGGCAATGGGAAGTGGGCTGGGCCCTTCTCGGATTTAATGGGCCTCTTCAGTATTGGGACTCAAATCATGAATAGGTGAAGGCCCAAGCCCATACTGTATTGGCGAGAGGAATCTCCTCTCCAATTATGTATTATATAATATATATAATAGTATATTATAGTATATAATACTATAGTGATAATATATTGTAGTATATTATAATATATATTATAATGTATTATAGACTATAGTGATATAAGATTTTAAAATTTAATATTATATTAATTAGTAATTCATCATATAATACAAAACTATTTTATATATAATTATATATTATATTTAAAAATTATATACAATATAAAAAATTATAATAAATATATGAGCCGGTCTGATTCAGTTCGATCCGATTTTAGAAAAAAAAAAACCTGAACTAGACTGATTTTGACCTGTTTTAAGAAAAATAAAACCGGTACCGGACCTAACCAAACTCAATACCACCGGTTTGGTCTGATTCGGTCCGGTTTACCATTTTTTTTACACCCCTATAATTGCACCACATGTCAATTATGTTGTTAGTGAATCTAATAGGAGATCATGGGTGGACGGGGTTAATATAAATAAATAATAATTCAATTTGAAATATTGAATAATTCTATTAAAAAGCTTTCAAACCCAAGTATTGAATTGTTAAAATTAAAAGCTTAAGTAGCTTTTGCAAATGTGTGAAAACACAAGGATTGACTTTATATTTAGACTATTTTTTTTTAAATGTCTTTTTAATTAAAAAGATGATGTGGCATCTTTTGCCATGCATTGAATTCTGGTTTGGTGACATGAGGATCTAATGAGGGTGTTAAGGATGTGTTTCGCACCCTGCCATGCTTCGCTGGTCACCTGAGGCAAGAGATTGAGGGGTCCAGAGTGCCAAGAAGTACCTTCGATGCCTAAGTTAGTGAATGCTTGAGAGTGAGAGAAATAGAGAATTGGAGAGAATATATTTCGTGTTATACCCTTTTCCAGGCTTTTATCCTTCCCTTTGCGTTCGGGGCATCCATCATTGGTTTGGGGGACAAGCCATTGCATTTAATGTGGTCGAGATGATCCTATGTTGGAATCCCTGGTCGACATTCCTAGTCGACGCAATAAATGCGATCCCATCTCCTTGTACTCCTTGAGCTCCACCTACTTCTGAGCCAATTAGTGGTCTAGCAAAAACAAGGGAAGAATGTATCCCTACAGTTACATTTTAGGCTTAATCCAACAAGGGAAGAATGTATACCTCCAGTTACCCAACAAATTCCTGATAGACATGTGTGGTGGGAATTTCACTATCCATGAACGTTTCACATTCCATCTTCTTAAAATCCCCTTCTCAGCAGTACTCGTCCCGCTTCTCGGGGTGGGCAAGACAATTAAGTACCCAAGACTTTTTGTTTTCGAGTGGATCGGGGGATTTAATTCTCGATGCTCCCCCTTCAGTGACACGTGCCACCCTCTCACTTGAAGTAATTCAATTGTCCCTGGCCCTCTATTTAAATTTGAGTTACGACCTTCCTCTTCTTCCCTCCATCAAACTACTTCCTCCCTTGCCTTTCCTTCAGAAAATGTCTGTCTTTATCCTCTTAGTGCTATTGTCTTCCTTGAGAAACCCTAACCATCCCTTTCTTCTCATCGCAAATGGCACCAAAAAATGCTTTTTGTTCTTCGTTTAGCGTCCAGAGGAGTCTTCCTAGAATCGGAGCTTCTAATTTTTCTAGGCCCTGAGAAAACCCTCAATACTTTAAGGGTACCACTAGGCTATAGTTACTTCGGTGGCGGATTTGGATACGGTGAGACGCTCTTTGGGAGTACCTAACTCTGTTATTTTGGAGGTTCCTGGAACTCGCCACGGTGTTGTTGACTTGGAGGGGTTTTCCGAGAAAGTTGCCTTATATCCCTCCATGTTTTCAAATGGTTTGCGCCTTCCCTTCTGCCGCCCTGTTTGAGACATCCTGGAGTTCCTTGCGTTGGCTTCGTCGCAGCTCCACCCAAATGCATGGAGGATTTTGATGTCCTGTTGAATTGTTTAGCATCTGGTCCTAGGAAATGAGGGAGAGGGGTATCCCAATATGACGGCCTGAGAGTTCTTCTTCATGCATGAGGTGTGGTGCCATGAGGGTAACTTGAGCAGCTTTTGTTTTGGTTACAACTACAAGGTCTCCAGCCTAGAACCTCGCTTTTCCAATGTTAAGGAATGGTTCAAGAGGGTTTTCTTCATATTCGAAAGCGATTGGGAATTTCTTGCTTGGGAGGCCACCTGCCAAGAATTCCCTATCTGAGCTGTGTGTAGAGTCGTTCTGGTCGATAAGGAGCTTTCCCTGGAATTATTATGTCGAGAAAAGGGCTCGCTTGAGGGCGATTTATATGTGGGTCGTTGACCACCCGGATGAGGTTTTGACCAATGCCCTCTTGACCAGTCCTAACATCGAGTGATTTTTAGTGATGCCGAATCAGTCACTCCCCCTAAGGGTGCCATCAGACTCTCAGGCTTCGAAGAGGCCGCCTAGCCCAATAGTGGAGGGGCTGGGGAAAGCTTCTCACATTGAGGGTGAGGTGCCTAGTGAGTCGTCGGGAAGCAGTAGCAGCATCGAGTCTGAATGGGAGATGCCCTTGCCTTTCAGAGGTCCCGGTTGATCTTTGTAGGTTCCTCCGTAGCTAGGGATTGGTGAGTCAACCCTGTAGGAACCATCTGTCTTGGGTGACGTAGCTACCTTCTTGGAATAGGTGGGCTCAATTTCTCAACATGGAGGGGTTACGCCTATCCTTCGCCCAGGTTGTGTCCTGCACCGTCGCCCTTGTTTGTGTGGCACCCTACCCTGCCAGGTGACTAGGGGTAGACTGGGGCCCTCAATCGGGAGGAATAAGAGTTTAAGGTGGCCTTTTTCTTGGCTTTCCTCGATCCTACTCTGAGGGGTCCTCGTGAGCCCACCGCACCGTTTGAGGAGGTTTTGGAGATGCTCAGTCTCTCGGTTGATGGGCCCGATGGGGCTTTTCCCCATCAGGGGCAACTGTTCCCCCAATCGTGAAGGCTTCTTTGGCTGATGGTGGCGAGGTGCCCACCCCCTTAGAAGGCCCTGGGGGTTAGTCCCGGGATAACCCCTTGGTCATGGATCTTAGCGAGGATAGGGGCTCCTATGCTCTTTTCCCTCCAGCTCCATTCGAGCCAGTTCTAGAGGTAACCACTTTGCCAAGTCACCCCACAGGGCATGGGCCTCCCCTCCCCAGGCTCCTTCTTCCTTCTCCTCTTTCCCATTCTTGCATCTCAGGGGCGTGAGACAAACTTCCTAGGAGAGAGGTTGCGGTAGCCTAGGAGCTGGCCAAAGTACTGACAGGGATCGAACCGAGGCTGTGAGTAAGGAAGCGTACAAATTAAAGAAGTTCTTGAACTCGGTGAGTGTTCTATCTGTATGCCATCAGTCTTTTCCCTTTATTGTCTCTTTGTTCATCAATCTTTACTGGGCTATTAGGGGGTCTACATGTTGGCCTCTCAGATTGTCGATGGGAGAAACAAGCTGGAGAAGCAAAGTCTGTTGATTGCAATCCTTCATTGTCCATTCTTCGCCGAAAGGTGGCCGACCTTCATAGTGATCTGGCAAAGTTTCAGGAGGAGGTATCTCGTTGCCACCGTGCTAGATCAGCTAGCTCTTCGGGAGGTGGAGCTAGAAGAGAGGACCATTGGACTAGAGAGGGTCGAGAAGTCATGCCAAGACCTTAGCAGCGAAAAGGATAAGAGGGTTAGATAGCGTGATGCGACCAAAAGGGATGTTGCTTTTAGGAGGAGAACCACCTCCAACTCAACGAATCCCTACAGTGTAAGCGGGACAAGATTAAGTCCCAGAATCAGCGGATGAAAGCTTTGGAGTTCAACTTGGGCACTACCAAGTGGTGGCGGCTTCTCAGGAGCTGCAAATTGGGTCTATGGACTCCGAGCTTATTGCTTGCAAGGAAAAGTTGGCCTGACTCTCTTTCGAGATATTGGCTGCCAACGTGGTTTGCACAAGAGCTTGGGGCTATTGATATAGGGAAGGCATGGAGACGTTAAGGGACCATTTGATGGAGAATCTCTGGACCAACTTGAGGGCCCTTAACTTAACGACTCTCACGCCCAATAGCCAGACCCTCTGGTTTCTTAACTCTGTGAGCAAAGACCTGATGCCCTCCCTGACACAACTCTAGATATTGCCTCAGACACAGCTCCAAGCTCTTAATTCATTGTAGAGACTTTCGCTAATTTTTGTTGTTGTTGTTTTTTTTAACCAATTTATTGTACATAAGTTTCTCGGCTAATGCCGATTTGATTGATTAAATGACATACCTTTGTTTCTGGTCTTGTGCTTTTGATGGTATCCACGAATATGTGAACTCCTGTTTCCTTCCCTTTCTTCCATTTATGTTCGCCGGTCGGTGTTCCTTTGTTTTTGAACAGAAAGGTCATCGGCCATTGTTAGGGCTCGGGAACTCTTGGGCTTAAGTAAACCAGGCGTGAGATATGCTTGACCGTGCTAGGTTGCAAGGATAGATGGGACACGTAGGAGAGGTGTTTCCTCCTTTGTTCACCAGGTGCGAGAGCAGAGCATTGGGTTAAGTAAACTAGGCAGGGGATGCACTCAACCGTGTTGGGTGGCAAGGAAAGACTTAGAAGAGGTGTTCCCTCCTTTGTTAGTTGGGTGTGAGCGCGGAGCATCAGCTTAAGTAAAGATCATATATCCTTCGAGTTGAAGGGACACTTCAGAGAAGTGCTTCCTCCTTTGTTCGTCAGGTGCAAGCACGAAGCATTGGCTTAAGTAAACTAGACAAGATATGAGCTCGACCACACTAGGTGACGAGGAGAGATGGGACACTTAGGAGAAGTATTCCCTCCTTTGTTGGCTTGGTGCTAGCGCGGAGCTTCTGCTTAAGTAAACCAGGTGGGAGATGAGAGATGAGATACTTCGAAGAGGTGTTCCCTCATTTGCTCACCGAGTGAGAGCTTGGAGCATCGGCTTAAGTAAACCATGCGAGAGATGTGCTAGACTGCATAGGATGGCGTCTGTGACGTTTGTGCTGTAGCGAGGTTTTGACAATAAGAAAGAAAAAACACAAAATAGAGTCATGTCACCCAAAGCAATTTTATTGAGCTTGTGGAGTGTTCTTACAGAAAGGCCTCCTAAGCAAAATATTTCTTAAGTTGCTCCACATTCCATGGTCATTGTAATTAATTTCCCTCGACGTATTTCAGCCAATAGGCTCCAGGTCTGTGGCAGGTTGTAACTACATATGAGCCTTCCTATTTTAGTGACGGTTGTACAATACACCACCACAAATTACTTTTTGTAACTCCTTTTTGGTGATGGTGGTGAGGACGGTTTCAAACCGTCACCAAAAAGTTTCTATGATGGTTTGCTAATTTTTTTAATGGTTTCTTCCGTCACAATAAATGAAATTTGTTGTAGTGTAAAAATACCTTAGGCATAAAAACTTAATTTTTTTTATGATAAAGTTTTGATCAAATATTTTTTTTTGGGGGGGGGGGGGTACTAGGGATTTGCCGAATATTTGTTTTTTAAATTAAGGCTGATTTTGTTTTTTTTTTTTTGGGCCAGAACAAGCAGCTGGACTTTAGTGGCATTATAAACAATTGATTGGTTTTGTACTATAAGCAGATTTCTTATGTTAAGAGATTTAATGCAACCCACATATAATAGGTTATGGGTTATATATACTATACATAAAAAGGATGTACCAATATTTGAGCTTGAGTATCATAAGCCATGCGAACACTATTATAAATAGATGGAAATTAGGTCCCTAGCCCACCATAGATATATATGAACCAATATATAAATAGAGCCTGTATACTCTATCTATGGAGATGGTTGTACGTGTTAGAAGATTTTCTTTAAAATCTAGGTGACTCTCTACTCATACGTGATGATTTACAGTGTACATACTATGATAACTTATGCATCCTAGTGTTTACACATTTTTGTTGTGCACTCTATTCAAATTTTTTTCATACACTTCATCTGCTACGTACAGTGTATTAGTAATTATAGTACCTATATTTGTTAGAATTTGAGGAATGAAGATGAGTCAAAGCAGAAAATAATGACAAAGATGAAAACTGTGAGAACAACTTTGATTCTCATTGTAAACTCGAAAAGATATACAAAGCAGTATATATACACACAACTAGTGTCATAATAGACAAAGAATAATGAATATTCTATCTATAATGTGTCCTACTCTACTACAATGTACAGTTGAGGTGAATTAGTGTA
>QEOT01005273.1:0-52346 GCA_003123785.1 Pterocarya stenoptera | reverse complement strand
TGACGGAAAATTAATAAGGCTGAAAACATGATCCGGTAAGGTCGCTATCATGTGCATTTCTCTCAACTTCCATTATCAAGTACTATAAATATATATATATATATAAAAGTAATGCTTAATGTATTATATATATATATATATATAAGTACCAGCGCAGCATTCAATTATAATGGCCTTATAATTAATACATGAGTATTATTCACTTCCTTATATTCGACCATCTTTTAAGCGTACGTACGTATAAATACTGATCTATGCCAGCTAATAAAGTGACCATGAAAGAAAAATAACGTGTATATATATATTCGATCTTCGGGTTGATAATGATCATCGGTTATATATATATTAATTAAGAGAGTTTATATATATATATAATATATCTATATATATCCAAAATATCTCATGATTTAAACTAAAATGTATTATTCATTTCAAATAAATTAATTAATAGAGAGGATATTTTTTCCACTTCACCTTAATATTGAAGGTACTAATTATTAATATATAAGATGTAATTTAAGCACAAAGTTATGCTCATGTTATTTCAACTTAATAATGATGTGTATATATATATACTATTTGTTAATTAGGTATTAATTAAGCTATAAAAGTCAATTCCCATGTTATATTTACATTATGTTATATACCATATATGCTTAATATGAATGAAGTCAACGCCAATCTCCAATGCTTGTCGCTGGTATGGATGCTCGTGCAAGAAATGGCGGAGTACTACATGTTATTAGCACGTGGCTACTCATGCCCATTGGTTTTGGAAAGGGATCCATCCGAAGTAATATTGCCTCCTTTGCTTGAAACCCCTGTAATATCCGGCCCACAAGGCAATAATTAGATGTGAAAGTCGGTGCATTAGTGGAGAAAGAAATGATAATGACGCATTCATGAGTGCGCAGTACGAAATTAAGAGATCTAGCAAAACAGCAAGAGCTCTCTCTCTCTCTCTCTCTCTCTCTCTCTCTCTCTCTCTCTCTCTCTCTCTCTATATATATATATATATATATATAGAGGTCACAGCTTGCTTCTTATATTCTAAAACTGTGAAATAGCTTATACACTGCAACTCAAAGAGAGAGCCTGAGCCTGGCTCGATCGATAACCTTGGAGTTCATACATTTCTTCGTCCAGCATTCTCGACCCCTTCACGCGGACACCTGCTTCTTGTTCAGAGATCACACAGAGAGAGAGAGAGAGAGAGAGAGAGAGAGAGAAGCATTTACAACAAGCAAAATGACAGTAAGCAAACTAATGCTCTACCTGCAGTCTGATCTGTTTCTGTTTAATTTGGTGTGTCCTAAAAGTCTATTTATTTATTTATTTTCATTCAGACCATAGAGATGCGAGTGCACATGGACTGCGCTGGATGCGAAAGCAAGGTAAAAGATACGCTTCTAAAACTAAAAGGTACGTATCGATCTAACATGCATGATCATCAAATCGGGTTCTGTATGTTCCAATAATCAAGTTCATTTTCATCGATCCTTGACTAATTTTGTATGTATATATGCAGGCGTGGACGACGTTGACATAGACATGGCGACGCAGAAAGTGACAGTCACCGGATGGGCAGACCAAAAGAAGGTTCTTAAGACAGTGAGGAAGACCGGGCGGAGGGCCGAACTATGGCAGCTGCCCTACAATCCGGAGCACTTCCACCACAGTAATAATTACAGTACGAATCAACAGCAATATTATTGTAACGGGCCAATGAATCTTTATGCACCCCAGCCAGCCTCTTCCTACAACTACTACAAGCACGGCTACGACGGCGATGCTCATGCTTCTTACTATCACAATCCTACCTCTCATAATTCCACCCTTTTTGGGTATCAAACCAGTACTGCTTTCAGTGATGATAACCCTAATGCTTGTTCTATCATGTAATGTTCCATGTTTCTTCTTCTTCTTTTTTTTTTAAATAATGATCGATGCATTATTTTTATGAAACACCATGTGACTTTCTGTTTTTTTTGTTTGTCTTTGATCTGTCTGCGCGCAGTTTGTCCTAATTGTAATTTATGCCAACCCATGGGGGTTTCCCTATTTTCGTTGTGAACTAATGAAGAAACCATGCATGCTAATTAAAAAATATATGGGTGCTTACTTTTTTATGATCATGATCATGATCATGATGTATCGCAAGTATATATTTATAATTAGGTATATATTTAGTATAAGAACGATAGTACTATTTGACTTTAGGAAACAATGCTATTATCTTCTTTTTTTCTTTTTAACATTTGAGAAGATAAAAAACTTCAAGACAAAAAATGGGGAAAAAGAGATTTTTGCTGATGGTTATGAAATATGGTTGTCAAATGAAAGGTTCCAAGTAGATCATAAATTTAACTCCAGACATTATATATTTTAAAAAAGTAATCCTACATACAACCATGAATTGGTTAAACATCGCCTAATCGTTTTGAAAAATAGTAGGGTTTACTATTAAAAAATTATTTTTTTTTGTGTGGGTTCCATATTTTATTCATTTTTTTCAAAGTGATTACGCAGAGTTGCCCAATTCACGGTAACAAATATCTTTTCTCATTTCAAACTATATCACCAAAACCCTAGGCTTCTTTATCTTATCCTTTAAAATACATCACCAAAATCTAATTTTTCTATTTTACATACTGACTTTTACAATACATCATACATCAGCTTATCTATTTTTTCTTTATATCATTTAAATATTATACTTTTTAATCTTTTTTATTTATTTCAAATATTATATTCTCAACACATCATATATTCAAATATTTCTCTATACATCATGATATATTTTGATATTTGCAATATTTCTTTATGTATAATGTAATATTTTAAATTACTTAAAAAAAAGAGAAAAATGGTAAAAAAAGAAAAAGAAAAAAATACATGTCTTTATTATTAACAATATCAAAACTTCTACATGCATAAAATTTGAAGGGACTATAAACATTGTGCTAGAGAGTAAATGAGAGATAAAAGAATGGGGCCTGTGAAAAGTGATAAAAAGGTTAAAATGAAAATAAGATAAAAAGGAAAGATGATGAAATGAGAGAGATATAATAAAAAATTATTTAGAAGAATAAATAGTAATCTTTACATGTAGAGGGTTTACTGTAGTTGAATGTAAAATAGAAATAGAATAGATGATTCAATAGAATGGACTTTTGGCTATTCTTTATATTTTACAGAAATTTGTATTTTATAAAATCCATTGTGAATGCTCTGAAAGGAGCTAATCTTAGATGTCATATGTACGTAGCCCATGGCCACTGAAAAAGAGAAGTGCAACCACACAGAGATTTCACAAAAGTAAACTCATAAATTGACATGATTTCATATGATAGCACATTAGATCTCCTTTAGAATAAAAGTAGTATTACAATCGAATGTATCACATCAAGCCACGTTAATTTGTTTGTTTACTTTTATGGAAGTTCTTTGTAGCTAAAACATTTCTCTTGAAAAATTGTAACAATAATATACTTCTTCCGAAGGGAAACCAAAGCGCCACAAATGTGTGGTCGTGATAACGCTGGACCGGTTTCATGAATAATATGCTTGCGTATTTGAGATGAACTATCCACTTTTTCTGGTGACAAGCTATGGTCACAACATACATTTTTAATTTTCCACTTTAAAGACTCGTCTCAAATATAGAATCTTTCTTGACTTTTCTGAATGTCTTTTACAATGAAAGTTTCAGTATTTATACAACAACGGAGGTCGTTATTCTCGTTACAGTTGGAAAGGATATTCATGTAATCTATTTACAGTAGATGAGGCTAACTATGTAAATTTACATGTTTAATGAATCACGTGCCTCTCAGCTGAACACTAACTCTCAACTCCTTCTTGAATTCCTCTTAACTCCCCCTTGTCATGCCTCTACTATTCTTCCACTGCACTTCCATCCATGTCACTGCCCCTGTAATGCTCATTACAGCTTTCCCCCTCATCGAAAGACTTGCCCACAAGGTATAGTGAGCTTGCAACCGCTCCACAAGAAACCAAGATGAGTCTTGCTCACGAGCCCTATGCCATTTAACCAATAACTCAATCAATGGTTTGTTGTTAAGGGAAGGAATTCTTCTTTGCAATATAGCCTCGGGTTTTGTCCTCAACCCCCCATGAGAATCAAGTAATGGAAATGAGAATGAAATATTAGTTGTTGGTCCAACATGTTTCTTCAATCTTGAGACATGGAAAACTGGATAGACAGATGGATTTTGTGGCAATATTAATTTATATGCTACTTTCCCAATGAGTTCTAGAACTTTAAATTGGCCACAACATCTTGCTGCTAACTTAGGACTAGCAACTTGAACCAAACTCTACTGTTTAAACTTCTACAACTCCAGATACACTCAATCTCCAACCTGAAATTGCCTTTGTGTGTGGTGTTTATCATATTGTTGTTTCATGTTAGATTGAGCAACTAGGAGATTCTTCTTCAACAACATTAAAATTTCTACCCTTGATTTCAACTTAGAATTGACTGTCTCAAATATTGTTAGGGGGTGGAACACCATACATGGCCTTAAATGACGTAATTCTAGTTAATGTGTGGACTAATATGTTGTATCAACATTATGCCAGCGGAAGCCAATGAACCCACTGCTTTGGTCTTTCACACACAAAGCATTTAAGATATTGTTGCACACAATTGTCGACTGTTTCAATCTTCCCATCTAATTGAGGATGGTAGGCAGAGCTGAAATGCAACTTAGTGCCATGTAATCTAAACAGCTCATTCCAAAAATTACTTGTGAAAACATCTCTATCTATTACAATTGTTGTTGGCATACCATATTACCATGTAACTTGAAGATCTGAAAAATAAAAAGCTTAGCTACTAAAGCTGCATTGTAAGGATGAGATACTGGCAATCATAAGGGGAAGAAATGGAAGGGTTTTGGCCAAACTAGAGGCATGGTGCCACATGGCACCCATATACAGAGACTTCTGGTTTTTCTATGGTAGAAATAATGATGAGAGGAGGGGCTAGTGAGGGAAAATGAGGAAGTATTTATGGGAAACCTTTATGGGGTCGGTGCCCAAGAGGCACCCAAGAGTAATTTTTTCCATTATCATTTTCAGATCACTCTCATTTACACCCTTTCTCTCTCTCGCACGCTTGGGGAAAGACTAACTCCCTCACTTTCTCTCCAACTAAGCACCACATATGCCCATACCATTCCCTACCATCTACCCACATGGGTGAGAAAAGAAGCAAGGAGCCCACGTTAGAAGGATTTGCACGGTGAGAAACCTTCACACTTCTACTCCACTCTTTTCTTTTGATGACACACGCACTCACAAGGATTTTCTTTAGTCTAAAGGGATTCAGCTTGGGTGAGTAAGTGATGTGCAACACACCTTGTCTCGAGTTGTGAGGATGATGGAATGTTGGTTCAACCATGATAGGTGTTATCTAGTATGAGAGTCTAGGGCTATCCTCTCAAGGAGATCGAACCACAATTAGCAAGAACGGGAGTAAAAGGAACGTTTGGAGGGCTAGGTGACACACAACCACCACTTGGGTTTCAGAAAAGGTCTCCCTTCTAATAAAGCTCTCGGCCATGAGAGTAGATGGAGACATACGAATTGTACCTCATACAGGCATCACGCACACTAGTAATCACTAGGGTTACAAGGACCGAATCACTAGAGGAGACCTAAACACCATTCGACCTAAGATTTTCCCTTAAGGCCCAAACTCATAAAAGGTCACACAAAGTAAGGAAGAAACCCTAGAACCGAGTGGAATGAACCCTAAGCAAGCCACACACTCACTCTCGAATTAGGGTTTCATTACTTCCCTTGATCTAATGATTTGTGCAATATATTAACAGCTTGCTTGTTGTTGGTATTTCATTTCTTTAGATATTTGTAAGTTAGGTTCTAGCCTACCATTGGATAATGTTCGTATGTAGCATGTAAACTTTGCATGTTGTTTGTAACACCCCACTTAAAAGCTTCTTCGGACTTGGCCATAGTAACCATGACCCTAGTTAAGTACAAGTTGTGATTCTTAAGAAAAAGGCAATTTTAGAGTTTGAGTTGGCAAAAAAGCTTACATTATCAACTTACTTAGTATATTTTGAAAGTTCTAGTGCAGTATTGGTTTTTGAGAAAAGAAGCCAAGAGGCTAATAAAAGAATGACAAGTGGAATTGATGGGCTAAGTGATTCGGTTAAAATACTAGATTGGTTTGGGAAGGTCCAAGAGGTTGGTTTAATTAGAGAGAGACTAAGGCTTAAGCCCAGCTTGTTGGCTATAAGACTATGTGCCTAACTTATTAGACACAAGATATTAGGCCCAACCTAGGGGTGTACACCGATGGTGTCGGCGTCGGTTTCGGCGCCAAACCGAGACTCCACCGACGTCTGCCATAAGGGGAAAGAACCGGCCGAAACCGCTCGATTGGGGAGAGAAAACCGATACTATCGGTCTCGACGCAGCGCGGTTCGATTCTTCGGTCTGCCGTCAGCGTCTCTGTGACGGAGGAGGGATGTTGCATCCATTGTCAAGTGAGAGTAGAAGCTTAGCTGCTTAGGGTTTAGTTGCAGAGGAAGAAGAAGAAGCGGGAGGAAGAAGAAGAAGCGAGGAAGAAGAAGAAGAGAGGGGGGTGGGGGAACGTAATTCAAAACGGCGCCGTTCTGTTTAATGTCAAACGGCGCCGTTCTATATGTTTTTTTTTTAAACTTCTACGAGTAAAAACGACGTCGTTTCACTTATTTAAGTGAAACGGCGCCGTTTTATAACACATATATTTAGAAGAATAAGGATCGGCCGGTTCAGCGGTTTCCCAGGGGTTCAAACCGGCGCCGAACCGCCGACATCGGTTTTCCTTCAAATCTTCTCGACCTCCGACCGGTTCTTCATCGGTTTCAGCCGGTTCCTGAATCCGGAGGCCGATCCGCGTCGGAGGCGGTCGGTCCGGCCGGTTCCTGTACAGCCCTAGCCCAACCTAATAAAAATAAAGTTATTGGGCTTAATTTATTAAGATTTAAGGCCATTGGCCCAATTGAAGGAAGACCCAAAGTTGGGACCCAACCTAGCGGATTCTTGATCAGGCCAAGGAAAGGCCCAATAAATCTGGACATAAAGCCCACAGATAAGTCGACATCTAAGCCCACAACAAAGGCTTGTTCATATGGCCCAATAAAAGCCCAACACTTAAATCCCAAGCCTTGTATTTCATTTCATTCTTCCAAATAGGACACACATACACCATACTATTAGTTTCCATCTTACCGAAGCCCCAACCACACACCCCTAAGGTTCTCTTCCAACCATGGTAAGGCTCATAACTTGAGTTAAGATCACTATTCATTTTACCCATGAATAGTAACTCAAGCATTATGAATTTTCATAGTTTTCTTGAAACCCTTTTCTTCATAATTTTAGATCTAAAATTTTTTCCTTTTACACTTGTTTTCCATCACTCTTAGACAGCCCTTGAAAGTTAGAATTAACCTAACCTGTGTCAGTTGAGTTAAAGGTATGTCAATGCCACCACAACTCACCAATCAACTCCTAGGTGAAAAACCGAGTGACCCACACAACAAGCCACCAAAACCAACACCTCTTCACAAGTTTTTCAAGAGGCATTCTACACCTTTCAACCATCATTATATCCCCTAAAATTAGACCTAAAAAGAAGAAAAAAAATAGGTCCAAAGATCAAGCCAAAAACCCAACTACATGGCCTAGGGAATGAAGCTTGCAAGCTGAAACATCAATGATTTTTTTGAAATTATTCTGGACCTAAACTAGCCATCCTCACCAAGAAAGCTTGATAAATTCAAGATTGTTGTAAGGACTATGGGCATTGAATGCAAGAAGAGGTTATGTATTGATATTCCAACAAGGTGGAACTCAACCTTCTTGATATTGGAGAAAGCCTAGGAGTTTAAAAAGGCCTTTCAAATAGTAGGTGAGGATGGCATACAATATGTCAACCATTTTAGTGATAAGGGTGGATTGGGTAAGTCTAATGATGATGATTGGGTGGTTTTTGGGATTTTTGTAGAGTTTTTTTGACTTTTCTACAAGGTCACAACCTCAATTTCCGGCTCTTTGTAAGTTACATCCAATTAGTTTTGTTAGTAAGTATGTTAGGTAAAAGAACAATTGGATGAAATATGCGAGAGTATCCAAACACATCTATGGGGAAATGACAATGATCATACAGGCTACGCATGACAAGTATTGGGAGAATTTAATTATGTTAAATATTTTTCTATGTGTGGCTATTGTTCTTAAACCCCAATACAAAATTGATGGCATGGTGTATGGGTGAATCAGAAGGCATGGGCGGATCATATTGCGGTAAGGGTTTAGGAAACCCTTAAAAGATTATTTGACGAGTTTAACACTCTCAGATATGATAATATTTAGGCACCTTTAACTACTACATCACCTCCCCCCGAAGTCAGGGATGGGGAAAAATATAGGTTAGGGTGGGGTGAGAGGTTGGGGCAAGTTGTAGAGCTTATCGGCCTCCAGACACATAGTCGGAGTTAGATAGGTACTTGGCAATATGTCAATGTCATCAAGTATCCCATCCTGATTGGTATAGCCCACAATAATTTAGTCATCCATATTACCGCAGTAGCCTCAAAGTCGGCCTTTAGCACCGGGGGGGCACATATTAGATTTATTTCGAAATTCACTATCTCCTACCACTATGAAGGTATTTATTTGCACTCAAAATTGGATCAAATGGAAGCCAATTCATATTCCAGATGTGGAAGAGTTTGTGGAGACCGAGGAGTAGATGAGTGGTTCACACCTTGCATCCGCTAATCACTCTTACCTTTGATATTGCTATAATATTGCTTTTGCATATAAAATAGTGTTATTACTTATATTCAAATTTAATTGTTGTATGGACAACTTTAAGAAATGCCCCTACGTCTACATCGACTGCAATATGACTTCTCTGTTCAACCCGCCATTACCATTAGTTTGTATAATGATTCTCTTATTAATTCTTAGTATGTATATAATGTTTATTGTTTGTAATTTTAATTGGTTTTCTTGTATTTTTTTTTATAGTCTCATTGTCATATGCCCAATCCCAGTGATCTCATCTTCAATCTCAATCTAATCTTGGTTTGTAATTTTAATTTGGTAACTTTATCACATCTCTATATAATGTTTATACTTGATTTTATTTTCTTATTTTGTTTTTCAAGTTTTATAGTCTCACACCCTCACTTGCCTAACTTTATGGTTGTCCCTTTTTTATACCTCCCAAGTGTAGAAGGTGTCTTACTTGTGTATAATGAAAGTCTCAAGGTCGATTTCATAGGGATTAAAGTAAATTCAAGGCTATGCAAAAGTTATTGGATTAATATGAAATAAGTAAGAAAAATATGAGAAGGGCAAATGTTTTTTTTTTCTATTTCTTTTAAATAGTGAGTGAACTTGCAAATCAGACAAGGATGTTCATACCAAAACTCAAGGGGTTTTAAAATTAGTTTAAAACTAAGGAAATATTTTGTAAAGAAACTCCAAACTCACGTTTTGAAAAGGGGGTTTTCAAGAAGAAAAATGGGTATCTAGGTTTCGGGTTCCCTTTGCACAGTTGATTTTTTTATAGAAGTTTGATATCCTCAATTACTTTCAAATGCTACCCCAGTCATGGCAAAAGCATTCGGATAATATGTATGATTAGAGCATTAACAGAATATCGACAGATCAAACTCCAAAAGATTTCATATCAACCTGGAAATCAACATATAACTCGGTCTAGGGTCTATATCTCTTAAGCATCCATCGTGCTTTCAATCAACGATGAATCAAAGAAGATGCAGAGAAATCCTAATCCTAGTACCTATGAGGATAACAGAAATTTATGGAGAACACAACTAAAACCGAGAGGAACTCAAAACTCCCAACCAAAAATCCAACTATTCAAAGGTTCTCTTCAACCTAGGTCACAAGATTACTCCTCCATCCGGTAAGAAAATGAACAATCTATCAAATGAAAATACCAAATCATCATTCCAAGAAAAGAAAGAAACGAAATCCCTAAAAGTAAAAACCGAAAACTCAGAGTATTTTTGGAATCTTCCAGTAAAACCCCATTTCCCCATCGCACGTCTTGGGCCCCTTTTTAAGCTTTTCTTCCTCCTCTGATGCTCATGCCTCTTTCTCTCTCAGGTTGTTGCTCTCTCCAGTACTCTTGCTCGCTCTCTCTCCAATTTCATGTGGATCTATGGTGTGAAGCCTGAGATGCAAAGCAGAGAAATGAGGTTACGGGTTTGAGAGAAACCAACAATCTTTTTTTCTTCTAAGTGTTGAGTGCGTGTGTGAGTTTGGTGCAGCTGTTCATTTTGTGCATGATTTCCCAAATTACCCTTATACTACCTTGTTGTGAATTTAATGTGTAAATAAACATATGTACCCATTTTTCAGAACAAGAACCCTTAGCTTTTATGCTTAATTTCCACATTATTTCCACTTAACACAACCCCCAACGAGCTTTTTGCTAGACCCTTAGCAAAGGAGCAATAAACAAAAGATGAAGAATTCTCCTTAAAGGTTTTCCCAACTGAGAACTTTGTCAAAAACATAAGTCATTAATTCTATAGCTCAGATTGTTTCTCATTTTAGAACTTCATGTAATATAAAAACACTTATACAAAGGAAACCAATAATGTAGTTGCACATCACAAACTGTGATCAGTGCTATTCCTAGGTCATTTTAGAGTTGCACCCCCTCTTCTACCAAGTTTATTTTGTGGTAACAGCTTAATAGTAGCAAGTTACAAAGCCCAATTTGAGGCCCTATTGAATCAACTGAGGGGCCTCTCGGAACACCACAAGCTTAGCTGCTTTTTGAGTAGATTGATAGACAAGATTCGCTTGCCCATAAGGATACTAAACCCCATCAACTTGAATGATGCATTTGGGTTGGCCAAGATTCAGGAAGAGTATCTCAATAGCACTAAGAAATCTATGAACATAGGAGGTGATAGATGGAGCTCACTTGGGGGTGGCAATCTGACTAGTAATCAACCTATGTAGCAGGCCGAGACTTCTAACAAGTAGTAGAAATATTTTCCTCCAACTAGAAGAATCTCCTCTGCACAAATGGAAGAGAAAAGAAAAAAAAATGGTTATGTTATCATTGCAATGAAAAAAGCCCTAAATTGTATTTACTACAAGGGGTAGGCTGAATAAGAAGAAAAGTATGATGAAGTCTATTTTGATTCTAAAAAATCTAAGGAAGGTAGAATCCATAAAATGGTTGAAGGGGAGCCAGAAATATCCATCCATCCCATGGCTAGATGACTCACTCAAAATTGAGTAACACAAAGGTTGTCCCAAGTGTAGGAGAGTGTCGCATAATAATTAGGAATAAAATTCCTAAATCGTCTCCTCGGGAAAATTTGCTTAAAATCAAATTCGTGTAAAATGGTGAAAATATTCACAAAAAGAAAATAAAAGTGGTGATATGTGCAATGAATGGAAGAGTGCAACAAGAATGAAAAGAGCACTAGTCGTAGCCAAGATTCATATTTTTAGATTTTTAAGTGTTGCAAGGAAAAGTAAAAGACTAATATGCAAAACAGTATACTAATAACTAAACTAAACTCGCTGAAATTAACTATCCAAGAAGCAACTTATTAAACTAATTTAATTAATAGCACATTAACCATTAAATCTGAAACTAATTAAACACCAAATTATAAAGCAAGCTAAGTAGTCTAACATTAACTAACTAATGAGACAAAGCAGAAAATTAAATCTAAATTATCCACTTACTAACCAATGAAAATTTCCAAACTAATTGTAAGACTCAAAATTAACAACTAAATCTAACAAATTGAAATTAAACAATCAAGAAACCAACTAAGCTAAACAATCTTAATTAACAGAAAATTAATTAACAAAATTGAAATTAATTAAGCCCTAATTAACCCTTAATCAATCAATGGCTAATGGAGCTAAGAGATTAACAAAATCCAAAGGCCTCTGCCTTAAGCTAAGAGCTAAGCTAGATTAGAAAATAATTGATAAAATACAAGCTGGAAATTGAAAAGCCCCAAAATCAAAATTCTAAGGTTCATCCTTGTATTTAGATCACAAATTCTCAAAATCAATTCATAACAATTGTAATACTTGTAAACCGGTTGCTTAAAGGAGCAAGGAAAACAACTGACATCAAAGTTAAACAAGTAGGAAATAGAATACCCAAAACCGAATAGTTCTAAGCCAAGAATCTTAAAAAATGCACCCTTAAATTCAAATTAAAACTGAATAGAAAGTTAGGGAATGGAAAGATCAAGTAAGATGGCTAGAGATGGAGACGACAGGCAACTGGGGAAGGCTGGACAATGGCGGTTTGGACACCTCGAGGAGCTATTCAAGTTGCCGGCGCTGCTTCCTTTTTTCCCCCCTCTGTGCGTGAGTTTTGTTCCCCTAGCGTGCGTTTTTTTCTTTTTCTTTTTCTCCACTCTTACATCAGTGCATGTTTTGGCCTATATGAAAAAGTAGAAACCAGTGAAAATTAAAAGTAAGAATAAAATATCAAAGATGTGTTGTGCATGTGAAGAAATATTACCCAATTAAATCACAAGTTATAAAATTAAACATAAACCCTGCTATCAACCAATTTAAATCATAACTTGGATTTTCACCTCTTAACCATTTTTCCATCTAAAATCAATAACAATGTCATGAAATAATTAAAATATATTGGTTCTAGATGTATAAAATATGCAATAATTCAACTCAATCACTGGAACACCAATTTGAAATACTATGAGGCTTTTGGGCAAAACTCAAGGGTGAATTGGTGGATTATAGAAGTACTTACAACTTCCTTCATCCATCAATAGATAAGAAGGTTAAACCTTGCATAGAATAAGGCCCTAGGCTAGCTATCAAGATAGCCAATGGAGACACAGTTAAGAGTAAAGGATTCTGCAGTCACAATTAAAATCTAAAGTAATCAGTTCCAATCTTCCTTTTATTTGTTAAAACTTGATGGGTTATGATGTAGTGTTAGGGGTGCAATGCTGGAAACATTGGGACTCATAGTGTGGGATTTTGCTAATTTACACATGCTGTTTAAAAAAAAGGGTAGTAAGATTGGATTGAATGGGTTATGTGTGAAGAACTCAACCTTTAAATAGTTTGAAAAGCTAGTGCACGACTCAATCAGTAAGGGAAGAGCTCTATTAATACAAATGATAACCCCAGAATGCAGTAAAACTAGGGAATTCCCAAGTGAGTTAATAGACAACCTTCTTAAGGAGTTTAATGGGTCATTTGATGAACCCGAAGGGCTTTCTCCTCATAGACCCCAAGACCATAGAATTATTCTTAAGGAAGGAACCCAACCCATTTCTACAAGGCCCTACCAATATCCATTTACAAAAAACCTGAGATTGAAAAGATAGTTGCCAACTTGCTCACAGCAAGGGTAATAAGGCCAAGTTCTAGCCCATTTTCCTCACTTGTGTTATTAGTATGCAAGGCGGATGGATGTTGAAGGCTTTGTGTGATTTATAGGGTCCCTCTAAACCAACAGACTATAAAAGATAACTTTGCCATTCCAGTTGATGAGATGTTGGATGCATTGTTTGGGCCAGTAGTGTTCTCTAAGTTGGATTTAATGTTAGGATACCACTAGATGAATGTAGTACTTGAAGATGTGCCTAAAACAGCCTTTCACACTCAAAAAGACCACTACGAATTTCTAGTGAGCCCAAGTAATGCCCTTTGAGCTCACTAATGCCTTCCTCCACATTTCAAGGGCTAATGAATGATATGTTTAGGCTTTCTAAGGCGATTTGTATTGGTGTTCTTTGACGATATCTTGATTTACAACAAAGATCTATCGGAGCACTTGGGCTACTTGAGGTTGGTTTTGGAAAAATTACAACAACATAGACTCTTTACTAAGAGGTCTACATATACCTTTGGGGTGAGGGAGGTGGATTATTTGGATCATGTAATCTCGCGAGAGGGTGTAAAAGCTAACCCCAGAAAAATTTCTGCTATGGTAGAGTGGTCAACACCTACTAATTTGAAGGCACTAAAAGGATTCCATGGGTTTACGGGCTACTATAGGAAGTTTATCAAGTGTTATGGCCTTATTACAGCCCCACTCATTGTCCTTCTTTAAAAAAACAAATGCATTTATATGGAGTGAAACAACCACCAAGGCATTTGAGGAGCTCAAGAGAGCAATCACCCAACCCCAGATGTTAAAACGACTAGATTTCACAAGAACTTTTACCATTGAATGTGATGTGAGTGGTAATGGTATGGGTGCAATATTAATGCAAACAGGGTAGCTAATTGTGTATATGAGTAAAGCCCTCTAGGGGAGGGTCCTCCAACTATCCAAGTACAAAAAGGAGCTATTGGTAGTGGTCACTACAGTACAAAAGTGGTGCCCCTACCTATTAGGGCAATCCTTTGTTATTAAGATTGACCAATAGGCTCTTAAGTTCTTACTGGAGCATAAAATTGGAACTAAAACAAGGCAAAAATGGCTCTTCAAATTACTGGGGTACAACTTTGTAATTGAATATAAACAAAGGAAGGAGAACTGTGTGGCAGATGCCTTATCATGTAGGGAAGAAATAGATTTTGAGAGAAAATGGGTTAATGGCCATGATTACTTTCCCAACTGCATATTAGATTGAGGAGTTGAAGCTAAGCTATTTACCTTTTATGGAAATGACAGTCTTACTCCACAAACTCAAAAATAATCAAGAAGTTCCTAAGGGATTTACCTTGCAACATGATTTGATACTCAAAAAGGGGAGACTAGTGATAGTTCCCGATTCCCTCTTCAAAGAAAAGGTTCTCCATTACATCCATACCAAACCCCAGGTTGGCCATGTAGGTTTTCTAAAGACTTATCAAAGGGCAAAGTCTTACTTTTATTGGAAGGGGTTGAAAAAGGACATTAAGAAAATGGTTTGAGAGTGTGACATATGCCAGGTTAACAAGACTGAAATGACACTCCCTGCAAACCTATTACAACGATTGCCCATCCCACAACAAGCCTAGACGAACATTTCACTTGATTTTGTAGAAGGGCTACCATTGTCTCAAGTGTTCAGTGTGATCCTAGTAATGATAGGCAGGTTCACTAAATATGGGCACTTTATGCCCTTATCTCACCCCTATTCAGCTCAGAATGTGGCCCAATTATTTTTGTCTGGGGTCTTTAAGTTATATGGAATGCCACGAACCATAATGTACGACAGGGACACCATATTCCTTCGATCTTTTTGGCAAGCCCCATTATCTTCATTTCACTACAACTTAGCCTACCACCCACAATTTGATGACCAGACTGAAGCCCTAAATAAATGTTTGGAGTGCTACCTACAGTGTTATGTAGGAGACAAGCCACGCAGCTGGTCACAGTGGCTTCCCATGGTAGAGTGGTGGTACAATAGCTCCTACCACACCTCCCCCAAGTTCACCCCTTTTGAAGCACCATCCGCATAACCCCCCTCCCAACCTCCTATCATATGTTCCAGGCTCCTCAGCCAATGTGGTCGTGAACTACTTGTTGCGAAATAGAGAATAAATTCGAAACTTGCTCAAGGAAAATTTAACAACAGCACAAAATGGGATGAAGATCTATGTGGATAAGAAGAGAATTTGATCTTGGAGAGTGGGTTTATCACCATTTACAACCATAGCATCAAAAATTATTTACTGCCCGCCACAACCTCAAGCTCTCCCCTCGGTTCTACAGGTCCTTCAAGGTGGTTCAGAAGCTCAGACATGTAGCCTATTGCTTGAATCTTCTAGCCTCCTCCAAGATCCATCCTGTTTTCCACATTTTGTGCTTAAAGAAAAAGCTTGGGGCTCACATCCACCCCATTCCATCACTGCCACTAGTATCTCCTCAAGGGACATCATGGTCAAGCCCGAAACTATAGTGGATCAAAGGCTCAAAAGGTTGGGACAGAGGGCCATGATAGAAGTGCTCATCAAGTGGGTTTGAGCTTCCTCGAATGACAACAACTAAGAGGTGTTAAAAAAGCTACAAAAGCTTTACCCACACCTTGTGGGCAAGGTTCTCTAACAAGGAAGGAGTTGTTATAAAGCTAAGTACGGGCTAGAAGAGAATAGTAGTAGGAAGAAGTACTTAAAAGAAAAAAGAGAAGTATGTCAAGAGAAAGGAAACGGTGTCGTATAAGCAAGAGAGAAACGATGTCACACAAGCAAGGGAATGGAGCATGATTTTAGGGAAGAAGGGGATCGGGTAGTAGCAAGTTGGAAGGTTGTGTATTAGTCCAATAATTTGTAGTCTATAGTCATACATTACGTGTAGTTGGTTATCATTTGGTTCTGTTGAGTCTGTTATTTCATTTACAAATTGTAATCCTCCACATGGAGAGTCTATAGGTTATTGCCAGTACATAAAGAAAAATTTGTAGAGGGAAATACATTCTGCATTATTGCTTTAGCTTGAATCTATGGAGGAATTGGGGTGCCTCGAACTATTCCAATCTGTGACTCTTTTTTTCTCAGATTTATATCCACTTCAGTATTTCTCTTTAATTCCTTTCATACTTCTCTTTTCCATCTATTTTATTATTCTACTTCAAGTTAGATCCTAAAAAGGGCTTATTGTTTATATGTCTTTTGTTTTTTGGGGAGGCATAAGATGGTGTGGGTTATCTAGTGTGATTCCGGACATGGTCAGTCCAATTTGCATCTATCGAAACTTTTTGTCCCTGGTCATGGTAGATGGATTCTAGAGGATTGACTTGATTCCTTAAGGGGGTTTTCTATTGTTTGTATATCTTCTTGGCTTTAAAGTTCAAAGCATTTTTTCATGCAAGCATTTTCTTTTTAAAAAAAAAAATTAATTGGAGTTTGTTCTACTTCCGTAGCATTGCTTTTGATGCCAATTGTTTGTATTGGAAAAATTTGTATAATAAAATATTTTGTAAACTAGAGAATATGTAAAACTAACAAAAACAAATTAGAAAGAGAGAACCTAGTGTTGAGGCACTTTTTGATGGATGCTTTCCTTAGAGTAGATTATGTCGTCTCCAAATCTAAACATGCATTAGGCATCTTGACTATCTACTCCGAAGATACAACAACATTGGTTCCCATTAATCTCATTTTCGGAGCACACAAAAGAAGATTCTCGAATCCAATATAAAGTAGTCAAAACTAAAAGAAAGAAAGACAAAAAGGAGGAAGTGTTTCTTTAATTTTTGTAGAGAATTTAGAGTGAGTAAATTTGTGGGAGGGGTTCCCTATTTATAGAGAATGAAAGGGCACTTGTGAAAAGTTACAATCAAAATGAAATGACAAAAGTCACAACTTATAGAAATGAAATGGCACTTGTGAAAAGTCACAACTTATATAAATAAAATTGTACTTGTAAAGAATTACAATTTATATAAAATGAAATGGTACTTATGAGAAGTTACAACTTTTCAAATTGTAGATAATAGGTTGAAAATTTTTCTGATTCACCAAAAGGCACAACCCCTCGTTTGCTGGCCAAGTGGTTAAGGCTCCTATCCCCAAGAGAGTGTGCATTGGTTCAAGTCACTATGACACATTAATTTAAATCTTGACAACTAAACCTACACATTGAACAATGACAATGGTTCGTAAATTTTTTAATCATTTCTAAGTCTAAAAACCAGTAGTTTGATCTTCTCAACTCATGGATGATTGCCAGATAGGCAATCCATATGCAAAACCCTTGAAGAAGACCAGATTGTTTGGTTGAGAAGATTGCATAACGCATGCAATTTGTGGTCAGCATCCATCAACCTTTAAGAGTAAGAAAGGCATAGCCCTTTTTATAGTCCCTTGTACCATTCTTCTTAGTTATAATGGGCAGAAAATCGTGTTACTGGATCGTGTTTGTGTCATGTCAAGTGGTATATATTATACGATATGGACCAATCCAAATACGACCTGTTAAGTTTAATGGGTTAGATTTCTAAACCCTAACACGACCCATTAAAATAGCAGGTTGAAATGACATGACCCATTATAAATTAATTAAAAATATATCGACACGACTTAACCCGTTTCAACCCATTTATGTAAATGAGTTGAATTAGCCCAAATAATCAATTTGACCTGATTAACAAAATTTGACATAAAATTTAAAATTATAATATTTCTCAAAAATATAAAACTAACTACATAAGTCCAAAATTACAATCCAAATAATAAGAGTTGGTCGTGACTCGTGAGAACTAACTCAATCAAGAACTGAGAGAGAGTGAGGGTCCAAGAGAGAGTTAGAAAATAGGAAATAGAGTTAGGGTATTTTTATGTTTTGATTAAAAAACATATAATTGTAATTTTCAGTAAAAAAAATTAACGAGTCACTAACGGATGAAACCGGTTAACCCATTAGTGATCCATTAATGAATCGTGTAACAATGAAACCCTAGAGGGAGAGGAAGGGTTGAAGCTCTAGCAGAGGAAGAGTCTAGAAGGTTTGAAAGGAAAAGTCTCGAAATATACAATTTTCACTTAGTCAATAATAGTATGATCATTATAGGTAAAATGGAAAAGAAAAGTATTTATACTATGTACAAATAAACACTAGTTTATACATGACACGTGTATTAAGATATAAAATATAATATATGTGTGTGTGTGTGTGTGTGATACCCCCTTCAAATGGAGAATAGATGGAATGTACTCCCATCTTGGTGATTAAATGTTGAAACTGTTGATGACCAAGAGGTTTGGTCAGTACATCATCAGTTTACTGATGAGAAGCCAAATGAAACGTCTTGATCACACCAGCTTGAATTTTGTCATAGATGAAGTGGCAGTTCAGTTCAATGTGCTTTGTCCTTTCATAGAAGACTGGATTTGCAGCAATGTGCAAAGCAGCCTGACTATCACAGAATAATTGAGCATTGTTGGGATGTGATATAGCAAAGTCAGAAAGTAATGTAAGAAACCTGATAATTTTACAAGTAGTGGATGCCATCGAACGACATTCAGGTTCTGCTGAAAATTGAGAAACAATGGACTGTTTCTTGGTCTTCCAAGAAACCAAAGAATCCTTAAGAAAAACACAATAACCATATGTAGAACGACGGCTGTTAGGGCAGGAAGCTCAATTTGAATCAGCAAAAGCTTTAAGGGACAAGGAGTTAGCAGTTAGAAAGAAGAGACCATGACCAGGAGTACTCTTAATGTATTGCAAAATTCTATAAGTAGCTGTGAGATGAGGTTACTTGGGCTGAGACATATACTGACTGAGGCGATGCACATAATAGGATAGATCTGGTCTTGTCAATGTAAGGTAAAGAAGTTTGCCAACTAGTCTACGATAAACAATAGGATTAGGGAGTAAAACTCCTTCTTCTTTACCGAATTTGATATTTTGCTCCATTGGAAAAGAAGCTCGTTTAGAAGTAAGGAAACAAGCATGTTGAAGAATTTCTAAAGAATATTCGCTAACATAAAGAGATGCCAGCAGGAGATCTAGACACTTCCAAACCAAGGAAATATTTGAGATAACCAAGGTCCTTATGCTTGAACTTATCATCAAGCAAAGACTTCAAGTGCTCCATAGAATTCACATCATTACTATATATGAGAATATCATCAACATAAACAAAAAGTGCAATGAAAGATGAATCCATAGTCTTGGTGAAAAGAGAGTAATTAGCTTTAGATTACACAAAGCCCAAGTCAAGAATCGAAGTTGAGAACTTAGAAAACCACTATCTGGAAGCTTGTTTCAGACCATAGAGAGATTTGTTGAGTTTTCAATCTTTGGACCCCCCTTTAACATTAAAAATAGGAAGCTATTTCATATACACTCTTTTAGATAAATCCTCATTAAAGAAAGCATTATTAACATCAAGTAGTAAGATGCCAACCCTTGACAACAGCAATAGCTAGTAATGATCTAACAATAGCCATTTTAACTACTAGAGAAAAAGTCTTAGAATAGTCCATACCTTCTTTTCGGGTATAACCCTTAGCAACCAACCTTGTCTTGTAACGTTCTATGGAATTATCAGCACGATACTTAATTTTGTAGACCCATTTGCAACCTATGGGTTTTTTGTTAGGAGGTAGAGAGGTAATAATCCATGTATTATTATTTTCTAGTATTGTAATCTCAGCAGTCATAGCATCTCTCCAATGAGAATGCTTAACTACTTGATGATAGACCTCAAGTTCAGTATCAGCAGTGATGGACAAGTAAAAAGATTTAAGACTAGAAGAAAGACGAGCATAAGAAAGAAAGTGTGAAATATCATATTTGGTGTGTGTCAAAGGAAAGTAAGAAGAAGAACCTGGTAGAGGATCTGATGAATAGTAGTAGATGAAGAAGAATTACAGTGAACATTCTGCATGTAACCAGGGACTCTTCTAATTCTGGTGGATCTTCTTGAGGCAAAATATAAGCAATCAAATGTCCTTAAATTATCATATGAAGGGGAAGATTTAGACAGAATTTCAAAAGGAGATTTATGGTTTATGATTGGGGTAGGTAACCTATTAATAATGTAGATGGCTGTTAAAATGGCATCGCCCAAAAATGAATAAGTAAGTGAGATTGAAACATTAAGGCTCGGGCTACATTAAGTATGCGTTGATGCTTTTTCTCCAAAACAGAATTTTGTTGTGAAGTTTGAACATAGCTGCGTTGTTGTAAAATGCCTTTGGAATTAAAAAATGGAGAAAGAGAAAATTATGTACCATGATCAATACGAAATGTCTTTAACTTAAGACTAAATTGAGTTTTGATCATTTTAAATAAATTTTTAATGATTAGTGGCACTTAGACTTATGTTTAAGGAGATAGACCCACGTGGCATGAGATGAATCATTAACAATAGTAAAAAAAAACTATAACCTTCAATAGTAGGGACAAAATATGGTCTCCAAAGATCACAATGTACAAGATTAAAGGGAGCATCAGATAGATGAGCAATATGAGGGAAGGACAATTTTTTTTTTTAGCTGATAGACACATCATACAGGGATCATTTGGAACATGTAAATTGGGAACAAATTTATTCACAAACAACATCCTTAAATTAGAAGGATGACCAAGTCTATTATGCTATAGTTCAAACAATGAGTACTTGGATGATAGAGAACAAGTATGTAATTGCATGCTATTAAGAGAGCATGCATTATATGAGACAGGTAAAAAAGTAGGTTTAGAAAAAAAAAACAGCTTGGCTGCTGCAGTAAATAAAGGCCTCCTTGCTGTTTACTCACTCCAATCAGCTTCCAATAAGTCAGGTCCTAAATGAAATAAAGGTCAGAAAAAAATAAAATAGCAAGTGAGTGACTGAGTAAGTTTACTAATAGAGATTAATTTGAATGTGAAGAAAGGAACACAGAAACATCATTTAAAATAAGATGTTCAGAGACTCGAATAGAGCCAATATGTGTGACAGACACAGATTGACCATTGGGAAGCTTAACCGAGGAATTTACAGTATTGATAATAGAGGTAAAACAATCAATGGAAGGAACCATATGATCTGCGGCTCCTGTGTCAAGGGTCAAATAGTTTGAATCAAAGGAATTAGATGTTGTGGAAGAAAAAATAGAATGATTGACATTGTGAGAGAGTATACAAAGAGTTCGAAGTTACTGCATTAATAACATGAGAGGACTCATTAGAATTATTTGGAGGATGATTGATGAAGCAGGGACAATAACTGTTGATACCACGCCTAAAGTCAAAGAGAAAGGAGAAACAACCAAGGAATGGTTGTCATTAAGAGCAACTTAATTGACCACAGACTGTTGCTTAGGCTTTGGTTTGTAGCCAGGTGGAAATCCATGTAGCTTATAATATTTTTCAATCACATGACCAATGATTCCACAATTTTTACACACTGTTCTTTCCTTCTTGGAGAATGATTTAATAGATCTAGCAACATCAGTCTTAGATACAAAAACATGTGAATCAACATTTTGAGAAGATGAACAACAGAAATTTCTCGTTGTTGTTCTTCTTGTAAAACAAGTGAAAACACTTTATTAAGAGGAGGCAAAGGCTCCATAAGCAAGATTTGAGCATGAGCAAAGGCAAAAGATTCATTCAATCCCATTAAAAACTGTAAAACATGCTCTTGTTGAACATAATAGGTCAACGTACGTACTGCTCCACAAGAGCAAGTAGGAACGAGTTTGTAAATTGTTAACTCATCCCAAAGAGCTTTTAGGCGAGTAACTCATAGAAAGCTACCCTTGAGATATAGCAAAGATGGATTTTTGTAATTGGAAAATAAGAGGATCGTTTTTTGACAGAAACGTTCCTTAAGATCCAACCAAATCTCATGCGCAGTAGTTATGTACAAAATACTAGCAGTGATATTAGGAGAAATAGAGTTTAAAAGCCAAGATGTCACCATATTATTGTAGCGAAGCCATGGGGACAGAAATGGATCAGCCGAATCCGAGGGTTTGAGGATGGAGCCATCGATGAAACCGAGTTTGTTTTTCGCCGATTAAGCCATGTCCATGGAACGACACTAGGTATGGTAGTTGTTGTCAATGAATGACTGAGTAACAAGAAGAATATCAGGACTATCACTAGGATGAGGAAAAAGGGACTCATAGAATCCTCAAGACCGATTTGTGACTCGGGGCCATAAGAGAAAACTTCTGATACCATGTAATGATGAAACCCTAGAGGGAGTGGAACGATCAAAGCCCTAGCAAAGGAAGAGTCTGGAAGGTCTGAAGGGAAAAGTTTCGAAATATACAATTTTCACTTAGTCAATAATAGTTTGCTCATTACAAGTAAAATGGAAAAGTAAAGTATTTATACTATGTACAAATAAACACTAGTTTACATGACACATGTGTTAAAATATAAAATTTATATATGTGATAAATCGTGTCTTAACGGGTTAACCCGTTTTAATCTAAATCTGTTAACATCAAACTCAAACTCGATAATTTCATATCGTGTTCATATTAGGTTAATGAATCGTATCACATATTGTCACTTCTATAAAAGAAGGCCATTTTCTCAGTTTTTTGGTTGGTTATTTTTTCCAAGACTACGGATTTTTAGGAATTTTGAATTTTATGTTTTACATCGAAATGCCATGAAGACTGCATGAGGGATTTTCTACTAGCAATATGTTTAAAAATTGATTCAAACGAATGTGAGATATCCTTTTCTCAAGGCATTGAAATATGGGAGTAACTCGAGTATTTGCAAGAAAAATAAAAGATAAAAGGTTTTTTTTTTTTAACCTGAAATGCGGAGTTTTGAAGTCATGTTATAAATAGAGAAGTGTTATATGGTTATAAAAAAGATTTTACAAAATTAAATTTAAAAACTGACGTGATTTCATATAATATATTAGATCTATTTTATAATAAAAATAATTTATAATATGATGTACCATATCAAATTATCTCAGCTTGTGAACTTAACATAACATCAAGTTTTTTTTGGAGATTTGTGATTTTCTTCCAAGGACTATCAAGTTTTGAACAATTGAGATGTGTCAATTTTGTTTTAATAATTCGAATCTTCGAAGTGCAAAGCAATTAGTAACTGAAGGGTGAAGGGGGGATATGTCTTACATCAAAATCATGAATCATCACATCTGGTATTACTAATACATCAGATTATAGATTTTTTCTTTTTTAAATTATCTGAATGTACTTGCATTAAATTCTTTGTCGGATAGCCTGTACACACTGCAGATTAGTCGGGACGTTATTCTGGATACTCGATGTTAATAAAAAATAAATAAAAAAAGGTGATTAATTCGTGGTTATGTTTGGGGGAAAATCAATCTGGTGATTGCAAGAGAGGAATAAATTCGTGAGCAATCAGTTGAAAGCTTTAACCAGCAGTAGACAAGTGGTGGGCAGTCATTGGTGAATATAAACATATTCCTGCAGCTGTCCTCCATTTTTAATGGGTACGAGCCACAAGGTGGTATATCCTCTCTCCAGATGCGTATACAATTATAAGAGTACCAATTATTTTTAGATCCACCTTTATCATCAAAAGTTGCTGACAGTTTGCTTCCCACTGTCAGATCACTCCAATAAATGTTGTATAATATATATATATATATATATATTTTTTAAATATAAAGAAATACTCTCCAAATACCCTCTATTAGATATTTTATTTTAATTATTTTAAAGATATTTTTACATTTTGTTACAGACACTGTTAGATGTAGAAATGTCTGTTCATCAATGTAAATATTTTTAATTAATTTCTCACCCCTCCACTTCAACTCTCTTTATTCACATTCGAACTCTCGCTCACTCGTTCCCACGCTCTCTCTTTATTTAGTGCCAAAGACAGACTACTCAGTTTCATATTTTCTACATTTTTACATCAGAAAATCCCAACTTTGTTGTCAATGGCATGCACAGTAAAGTTCAATCTAAACTACTTGGATTTTATCCATTTCTATTGGTTTGTTTGTGCGCAATCTTTTTTCTTATTCAATTGAATTGGGTTTGACTACAAAACAAGAATATTTTTATTATATTATATTTCTTTTTATTTTTTGAATTAATTTATATTTTAATTTAACTTATAAATTTAGATTAATTTAAAATTGAATATAATTACATGACATTATATATGGAAAGATATTGCAAATATCAAAAGATATGATGATATTATTGATAGTTAGAGAAAATATTTGAAATTATTAAAAAAGATTAAAAAGTATAATATTTAAGTGATACGAAGAAAAAATAGATAAGCTGACATATGATATCTTATAAAAGTCAATATATAAAATAGAAAAAGTAAATTTTAATGATGTATTTTAAAAGATAAGATGAAGAAGTCATTGATAGTGCCATCCAACTTTCAGGAAAAAAAAACCTTATGGGCCTTTTATTTTGAGTAAACTATATGTCTATTTTATTAACATGGTCAAATTTGATTTATAAATTTAAATTAATTTTTTTAATAAATTAAATCATTCTATCAATTGAGAATGATTTAATTTACAGAGTGTGATACTGACTTCGAAATAGAATTTTTCTGAAATAGAATTTTTTTATTTAAAAAAAATAGAGGACCGTATCTCAATTTTATTAACTACCCTCATTTATAGTAGAAGAAAATCGTGGATACCTGTCTCCAATTTTAAAATAGAGTTTGCTAAAAGGATGATTTAATTGGTTACATAAAATTAAACTATTTCATCTCATCTCATATAATCATTACAGTTTTTTTAAATTCCTATACAAGATATAATAAACAATTTAATTTTTTCATATCTTAAAATAAAAATAATTTTAAAAATTTATATTATAATAATATTTTATTAACTTTAAACTAAAAAAACTTGATCTATGAATCTAATCACCTAACCAAACGAGAGAGATGATAAGAGCGGGAATCCGTGTGAAATGTGAATTGTGAAACTGTTTATGAAATGTAGGTTGATTGATTTTTTTACTCCAATTCTCCCCGACTCTCAAACCTCTCATGTCTTGACCGCTTTCATCTGCAGGGAAAAAAGCGGGAAATTCTATTCCTCTCCCTCTCTCTCTATATATAATAACGTTCCAATGCCAATTTGCATGAGATCTCATACGCTACAGAGCACCCAACAAAATGCCGTTGGCTGTCCCTTTCCCTCCTCTTCAAGGGTATTGATCCCTCCGCACGTCTCCTGGTTTTGCATTTTATTCTTACTACGATTCTATATCTTCTTTGTTTCACAACCTACACACGCACCACCATTTTGTCCTCTTTCTCTCGCTCTCTCTCTCTCTCTCTCTCTCTCTCTCTCTCTCTCGACACGCACAAAAATACACACCCACTTCGCGGTCTTTACAATGAGCTGCTGTGAGTCTTGCAAACCAAAACCCAAAATTTTGGCAGTAATTCTTGACTTGGATGGGACTCTTTTAGACACAGGTCCTTTAATTCCCTCCAAAATCATGGCTCGTTCGTGTTTACTTAATGGTTTCTTTCTTGTTTTTCTTTCTAAATTCTATTTGCGTGGTTAATTGAGGGTAGAGAGAACTACAAAAGGCGTTTTGGAGGAGTTCTTGGCAAAATATGGGAAACAAATCGATTGGGAGAGAGAGGACAAGAAAAGGCTGGGGGCAACACAGAAGGAGTCAGCTGCTGGTATCGTTAAGGACTATGACCTCCCATTGACACCCGATCAGTATATCAAAGAAATCACACCTATGTATCGTGAAAAGTAAGAGTCTTTTTCTCTTTTTCTATGTCAATTTACTTAAAAGTGAATAAAAGATTAGCTTATATCTCCCTAGGATTTACTGCAGGAACATGTACGGCACGATTTGATTGTTTTCTCTCTTTTTTCCTTGACAACCCTGTTTCGCAACCTATGTTTCTTCTTGTCTGTGAATTTTGTATAATGCTGATTTCATTTGTGAAAATATGCGTGTCAGGATTTTTTCTTCTTGTTATTTGTAACACAGTATAAACTAAAATATAGTACACATGCGCATGCCCGCACACACATCAATCCTATTTTTCCCTTAATTTTCTTGGTGCATTTGTTATACGTCCTTATAAAGAATCTTATAGCTTTTGTTATTCATTTGAGCAATTTCATTCTATTCACTATCTGCAGTCATAGAAGAAAACTTTATTTTGATAAGCAACTTTTAGCACGCCAACATGGTTTCGTCCCTGATGATAGTCAAAATCAGTACTGCTAAGCAGTTGTATCTTGACCCTTCCTGATTTGCTCCTCCATGCCTCTGTTCGTGCGTCTGATAGGAATGCTTGAACCATTTAAGGCTTAGTTCTACTTAATTTGCAATTGGGATTCAGACATCTCTATTCCATCTAGTGAGTAGAGGATAATGAATAATTGCTGCTAGCATGATCTTTGATCCACCCCAACTTGCTTGTGGTATGCTCATATCGTATCAGCATTTAGTTTCCCCTGAATGGAATCAGCTCAAGCCCTAAAGCTGATGCTTTATATTTAAATGATTATGCGTGGCACCTTCAGGTGAAATCTTCCATAAGATTTGTTGTTTCTTGACATATTTTTTTTTATCAGTAAATAAAAATTTTATTGAAAATAGGTGAAGCCAATTACACAGGACATATACAAGAGCCACAACTAGGCATGACTGTCTAAAGATACAATAAAATCATGTACGTTTATGCCATTAAATCTATTACAATCTACAAATGGAATAAAGTGTGAAGAAAAGAAGTTCTAAGCTCGTCCATTATCCGTTCATGGTCCTCAAGAATCCAACCATTCCTCTCCATCCATATGCACCACCATAGGTAGGTCGGTACCATCTTCCACATAGCTGCAATTTGAGAGTTACCTTAGTTGTGCCAAAAGGTCAACAACCCTTCTTGGCATTACCCAAAAGAGTCCCACTCTCGCAAAGATATGGTTCCATAACCTCATGGCTACCTCACAATGCAATAATAGGTGATCCACAGACACACCACCTTTCTTACACATATAACAAAGATCCAATACAACGAGTCGGCGTTTCCTTAGAATATCTATGGTGAGAATCTTCCCTAACGAAGTTGTCCATATAAAAAAGAAGCTTTTAGGGGGGCCCTTACTCTTCCATGGGAATGTTCTTGTAGAGTGTGTCATAAGAGACTTATAGTATGACTGTACAGTAAATCTCCCCTTCTTGGATGGTGACCACATAATCTTATCCACTCCTCTAGTCAATCTAAAATTGTACACAAGATTGACGAAATTTTTAAATGTGTCAATTTCCCAATCTTGGGCAGCTCTAAGGAAAATGATGTTCCATTAGGGAGAGCCACTAGAGAGATCCATAAGCTCTGCTACTCAAGCTGCTTTCTTTGTGCAATGTTGTATAGTATTGGGTAGGCTTCTTTGAGAATTTGATCTGCACACCATAAGTCATTCCAGAATTTAATTCTAGAGCCATCCCCAACTACAAAACGTGTTGATTGATGGAGATTGTTCCTGCCTCTTCTTATGTGTTTCCAATGCCCCAACTCATGTGGTCCACTCACCTCATTAGAGCACCATCCTCCCCACAATCCACCATATTTTAAATCTATAATCAGCCTCCATAAAGCTCCCCTCTTTTCATGATATCTCCATAACCATTTACCCAATAAAGCCTTGTTGAAAACCAACAAATTCCGAATTACCAGCCCGCCTTTGCTTATTGGGGTGCAAACTGTAGCCCAATTCACCAAATAAAACTCGAATTCTTCATCTCTTCCCCCCCAGTAGGAAGTCTCTTTGCAATTTCTCTAACTGGTGAGCCACCTTGTATGTATTGGAAATAAAGATAAGACGTAAGTAGGCAGGTTGGATAGAGTACTTCTGATCAACATAACTCTACAACGTTTGCAATTTCGACATATTAGTTAGTGAAACTAGGCTACAGGTCAGTGAAGTGTGAAATCTGTAATGACATTGAAGTCATTGGCATTGGTATTTGGCAGGACTAAGAAAGAATGTAATTCTTCTAGCATTCGTATGATAGAGAGTAGTAAATGTTAGTAGGTTGGAGTTACTTAACAGGTGGTTTTTTTTATAATCATGAGAAGATCAGCTGTAAAATGTGGAAGCTGTCAACTTCGGGGGTAATTTTACAAGACAGCTTATAAAGAAAATACAAGGCATCTCTATGACTATCATGTGTTAAATACCGTTGACATTGACTGAATGTAATGGTGATAATCTAGTGATTGGTAATTAACTATAACAAAATATTATGAATACTCTGCTCGGATCCTATTAACCTTGCTTCTGTAACCTTGCTTCTTTAACCTTGCTTCTTTAATCACAATACACAGATATGATAAGATAGAGAGATCCATGTTAGACACCTTTGAAACTTGCTTCTTCAAATATATATGTCTAATATTATTCTTTCAGAACCTTGGTAAAGCTTTCAAATTGAGCATGGAATGAAATGCTTTCACATGATTGAAATTGCTCTGAAGCAATAGAGAATTTTGTGAGCCCATATAATGCATGTTTTGAACTGCACGAACACTGATGTTATCATGCTACTAAGCTTTCTTGTACAGTTGTACTTGCGTATGCATCTGTACCATTTGTATAATCTTCTTACTCATTAATTGTATTCTTTTAGGTGGCAGAATGCAAAACCACTTCCTGGGGCTAATCGACTTATCAAACATCTCCATAAACATGGAGTACCATTTGCTCTTGCTTCAAACTCCTTACGAGAATACATAGATGCAAAGATATCCCACCATAGAGGTTCTCTTTTCTAACCTTCCTGGATAATAGCTTGAATCAAGCCCCCTTTAACCTCTTATTCTCACTATACTGGAAAACTTCAAAATTACTGTTTTCATTTCTACTATCATGCTGAAATAATTGATTTACGATTACTAAGAAACTAAACAACCAATCAAACATTGAAATTATTGCAATTGTTTAAGCAAAAGATCTAATTACTGGTCATAATACTTGCCAAAGTTGTTGATGGATGGAGAACCATTTCCTCTGTATAAAACCATGGAGATGTATCTTCTTGAAGTTTCCCTTTATGTGTAGAGAGAAAAACAAACTGCTAGCAAACTGATAAAAATGGGATTTAGATGGATGGATCTCTCTCTCTCTCTCTCTCTCGATGGAGTCTAAACAAATTTCTTGATTTTATATATATATTAGATCCGCCAATCTCTACGAAGCAATTTTAGAAGTTACCTCTTTCAATGAACCTCCCATTTCAGTTACTTTCCTTTAATGTTTAATAACATGATCAACAACAATTTTACATTCTCATACCATAATGGTCGATTTCTTGACAAATTCAGTTCAGGCTCCTGTAGTGGCGAAAGAGTCTTACATTGGTAGGTGTAAGTAAATAAATCAAAACAAGGAATCTGTTCACTAGAGGTTCTAAAAAGATAGAGGCTGGAAAAGACATTATAGAGAACCTACAATTATAAAATTTTATCCTAGCTGCATTATGATGTAATTCCATTACAGCCCATGCTTTTTCCACCATAATCATATCCTACCCTTGTATCATGAACACGATTGGTTAGATGAAAAGTAATCTCCATTGGCATTACAGATTTGAGTTAAAAAGTAATAGCTACCAATGGAATTCGTGGTGAAGCTTCTGGATTTGTGTATAGCATGCACAATGATTGTGGTTTGAAATAGGAAAACTGAACTGTAAATTATCCTATATGACTCTTGAGCTTTACATATTTCGTATTGACACGCTCTAAGTTCCAATTGTTCTATGGATGCCTCTTGAGGTAACCGACAGTCCATATAAATATATATATCCTTTTTTTTTACACTTTTTGTCCATTTAACAAGTGAAAAGTACAAAAGGGTCTCTTGATTTTTCCAGGAAATGTTGGTAGTTGTACCCTGTAATTATTTTCACCACCAGGGTTCTGTTTTAATGGACTAGATAACTATATCATTAATAGAAATGAGATGCATCATGGAGGTGGTGATAGATTTAATCATGTGAAATCACCACTTGTCCCAAAAGCTTAAGCTAGTGGGAATGGGTAGATTTAATTATTTGTATTATATTCTTAACAGTTCACTATGTGGAAATTAACAAAAGGCTTGGATGATTAGTTGAGTGCGACTGCCCAGGTAAGGTAATGACAAGTGTCCTGATTGTGGATTTGAGGTTATTAGATAATGGTGTAGTGATAGCTTTCCAGAGAAGAGGAAAATTCTTCCTGACATGGCATGGGATCCACATGATGTGCTTTCTATGTTAAGTGGGGGGAAAGTTTGAGGGAAGGAAACTATTTGGACTGTTGGCTACCTCAGGGACTTTCCATAGAAAAATTGAAATTGAGTGGATATCTTTTTCATTGGCCTTAGCTGCTGAAGCAAAGGAGTGTGTACGACATAATATACAAATCAAATTACTACTGTTATACCTATAGAACAAATGGATAGTATCATAGCATGTGCTTGAAAACAAAATGAAGTGAGTACATGTCTAAATTTCTAATGTTAATCTGGGCTCATCTTCTGAAAAAACATCTGCTAGAATGAATAAACATATTCTCATCTTCTGCGTAATTTTTTCCTTCGCCACCCCTGCACTATTGTTGGAATTTTGTAACTTTATTATTATCCCTTAGAGTTTCACAGGTGGGCTTAGCTTACTCAAATGCTTATGTTTCCTCTTCATTTTCTTTGTTGTCTCTATTTGTCTCTCCACAATCCCCTTATTTATGCCTTAGTTTCACTCTCAATAGATTATTGGTTTTTCTGTATTATTCCCATGTCAATTTATTCTGTCCATTTAAATTATATTTTTAGGGTGGAAGGAATACTTTTCAGTAATTCTTGGAAGTGACCAGGTTAAAGAGGGAAAGCCTTCTCCATATCTGTAAGGATTTTCACATTGTCCGGTGTAAAATTAAGGTTGCATTGAAAACCACATCGAATCACTATGAGTAATTCTTCTTCTTTTTTAATCATAAAAAAATAATAGTTATCAGTATGTTACAGAAAAATTTCATCTCAAATCCAAAACATATCATGCTAAAAAAAATACTGGTATGAGAAAGAAATTTTATTTTAGACCATCATCATTATTTTTCACATTTATTCATATGAATTCCTAAATTGCTAGCAGATTTGAAGAGGCTGCAAAGAGAATGGGTGTGGATTCAGCTCACTGCCTGGTGATTGAAGACTCTTTGTGAGTTAAACTAGAGATCATATGTATATGATATTTCTCCTCATTGTGCATATTACTTTTTTTTGTTCATGATTTATGAAATATAAATTCAATAGTCTTTTGTAGCTTTTGCCTAATAAATGTTGGCTGCATAAGTTTCTTGGATTCACTCTGAATGGTAGCTTTGTCACTAAGTTTCATGACTTGACATTCTTGAGTCTACAATGCTGTACAATGACTTGTGAAATCAAAATTCTACAACAATATCCTTGAGCATATTGTTTGTACAGGTTTATAAGGACCGCTATGTTCTACAACAAAATTCTCTGATCTGTGAAATCAAGTTAGACTGTTTAGTTTTTCTAATGGATCTGAAGTTGCGTTCTACAAAGAGACCTGTTATTCTTAATTAGCATTAACCAATGCTTGTAGAGGATGACTATGCCAAGTGTTGGAGGCACTTTTCTTCATTAAGGAAAACAACGAAGGCAGTGAATAATGCTTAAGAATGCAAACCTCTTCCCAGTTTTGATGTACAAAAAATTTACAAGTTAAATTTGTAAAGCAAGAGTTTTAAGGAAATGCTCTAATGATTCTGTTCAAGGCGGTTGAAAGTTATCATATATAAACATTGGATTATTAAATAATGTGATTTCAAGACACTATCACTGCAAAACCACTTCTAAGTAATCATTGAATATGTTTTGCTTGAAGTGCCTAAGTCTTGAATGATCTCAAGATATGTAAACAGTTCAATAATACCAAAGATACATCAACCAAAGTAAATCACATGCGTGATATGTTCTTGACAATAAAATTCGGCGGGCTGTTTCTTTCTTGGTTTTGTACACTGTCTGCGTTACTGTTTTTGATTTGGCATATGCTGAGAAATGCATTATGTCTTTGCAACTTTGTTTTTCTGATTTCTTTTTGTCTTATATATTATTTTGCAACTGTGGTTATCAAATCATTGCACAAAATTTAATTTTGATCATTTAATCTATAAAGGGTTGGTGTTAGAGCAGCTAATGCTGCCAAAATGAAGGTAGTTGCTGTCCCACCCCATACAGAAGCTGGTTGTTCTTCCCTAGCAGATTCTGTGCTTCATTCACTTCTAGAATTTCAGCCTGAGTTATGGGGTCTTCCACCACTTGAAGACTGTAAATATTTTTGTCTCTCAACTCTTGGCTGCAGGCGCTTCCATTCCTTGATTGAATGATTTGTTGTAAAATGATTTTTTCAGGGATAGATAATGCATTACCTATCGAACCAATTCATGTGAGCATTGTATCAGTCAATGGATCAGCGACTGAAGTTGCAGGTTTGTTATATTTTGTTTCTTACCCACATTATTTCTACAAGTTTGGTAACATCAGTTCTTATGGCAGTTCTCTTCCCTTAAGAATGACATAGAGGGTAAAGTAGTGGGTTTAAAGCATACTAGATGTACTTACCAATGAAAAAATTATCATAGACAACTTTTCTTCTTCTTTCACACTCTGGCTCATACTCATGCTGTAAATTATGCCATAATTTTCTTTTCATTGAACATTGAGGTAATTTTGATAGTCAAATTACTCACAGGATTTTATTTCCACCCTATGCTTGTGATAGTGGAAGATGGGTTAGTTCATGACTAACCTTATCAACACCATCTTGAGCATACAGGATCAAAAATCTGGCACACCAGATGAGAGAAATAATGACTGAATTTTTTCTAGTTAGAGTGGAGTGATTTTATGTTTTACATTTCGTAGGTGTTTATTTTTTACTCGAGTTTAAAATCTCAATTATCACTCGTAAAAGAAATAGTTCTAATTTTTTTTTAATTCTCAGTATACAATTACTGAGATACAATGAATTTATAAAAATTAAAGATTTTCTAAGATGACAAGGTCTTAGATTGTAAAGTTGAAACTTTTGTTTTAGAGATCTTCAAATGAGGTATCATTGTCAAATCTATTTGGAAAGAACTCGCCTCAAGTTAACATTCAGGATCGAGAATCTTCCATGTACGAAAGAATAGAAGAGACATTTTGACCACTTCAATCCTTTAGTCTTGTTTCACACAATTGAGCATAACAAGCGACTCAAAATTTATACTTGAGAAGAAACATTAAATCAGAGTCCATATTGAAGGCCTCTCATCTCAAAATTTCTCATAATTTTCTTCTCAAACATCACTTTTCAATTTCAAATCTTCAACTTTTTCATATAAGGATGATACTATGTCTGGTCAAAGAGTAGCAACCTTTGGTCGCTCTCGCATTGCTCTATTTGCCGAGAAGAAGAAAGACATGTACAATTTCCTATGTCTTGTTGGGAACTGAGAAGCTTGATGTTCACAGACAAGATCAACACATTTTGTGTAATTGATTATCTGATTCATTAGTTTGGTGGCAGCTATGGGTTTTTTATTTCATATTGTAGCAATTGTATTCAATGTTGACAACCTCGTACATATATCCAGAGGATGGGACATCTGCTCTTCCAGACCAAGTTTTTGGACTTTACTTTGGTTGGGCCAAAGTTGATATGAATAAAAGCTTCAAAGTTGTGGTTAGCATTGGATGGGACCACTGCTCCTGTATTGCTAAGAGAAAAATTGTGAGTAATTAACCAACCCTTAGCTATCCTTTTGTGTCCTTGTATGTAAACACAAGATTATTCACATAATTTTGGTTCTCTTTCTGCAGTGTACATATGTAATTGATGGAAACAATGACCATCTATCTGATCAACAGATCCAGCTCCTGCTTGTTGGCTACATTCGTGAATTGAATGGCAAGGTAATGACACTTTCAGATATATAAATTATGTTGGCTGCTTATATTGCAGTCTTCTTATGTGGGAATTTGAATGCATGTACAGGATGTTACATCCTTGAGTGTGGAAATGCTTGAAGAATACAGTTGCATTGCAGGTGCTTCATTGGATCTGCCTGTGTTTGTCCACCATTCTTCGTCTTGTCTGTAGGACTCATTTGGATCTGACTAGAAAGTGAAATAATGTATCCTAATGTTTCTTTGACAATTTGCTCTACATTTTGTTGAAAGGATGTACTGAATAAGCCACAATTACATTATGAACAGAATCCCTTTTTTTCATTGGGAAAATATTGCAATTTTCTTTTTCGTTTTGGTGCAAACCATGTAATCATGCATCCATTTGAAATCAAACAAATTTCTTTCTGTTTATACGTTGAGGGAGCAAAATCGAATGCCGCCACTCTTTGCTTTTTTTTACTGCTCCACCAATCTTCTTGCAATATAGATCTTTTGTGTCTTTGTTGTGTGGTACATGCATTAGATTATAAATATATTTTTATTATAAAGATCTTACGTATTACATATGGCCACATCAATGCTCGAAAAATCGAAATCAGGTGATTCATAACAATTTTGAATCGGTTATTTTAATGTTGATAAAAAAAGTATTAACATTCATATATAATGCAATTGAAGTGTTTATCATGTTTAGTCAATAAATTCATTGACTAAACATGTAATTTATCGACATTTTTTTTTTTTTGCCACATATATGAAGAAGATAAAAATTATTAAGTCATACAATGATAAAGAATTTAATATATGTTTAGTTCTATCAAATTTTATTATTACTTTTGTACCTAAAATTAAAAAAATAATCTGAAGTGTTAAACAACTTAAAAATAAATATAGATTAGCCGGTTTAAAATCGGCTAAAATCGATCTTAATTGGTCGATTGAAGCGCTTCAATGAACGATTCAAAAAGTTTACTAAAATCGATTCGATTTCAAACATATTCAATTTGAATCGACCTGAATTGAACCCTTTTTTCAAACCTTGGTATAGAGCGATATTTTATCTACTTCTTTATCAAAGGCTTATTTTAAAGTTTAAGCCAATTCTCGAAAATAGAAGTACCTTAAAAATATGCCTCGAGCGCATGGGGGCACATAGAGAACAAAAGTATAGTTTTTGCATCAAGTTTTAATGTTTAGAATATAAGAAATAAATCTATGATGTGGACGTCCAACATTTATAAATGTTCGAGTGAATTTGTTAAAAAGAGTTAAATGTTCAATATCTAATTCATATGTCTATCTTTTTCTTATCTTAAATTCAATCAAACGCATTAGAAAATTCAAATCCATATCTACTCTCATTTTCACGAGCACTCGTTATAAAAAGCATACGTAATTTCATGCTTAGGAAATTATCGACTTGTCCAAAAGTTGAAAAAGATTATAAAGTAATGTAAAAACTATACGAAGGCCCTAATCCAACCGAATATTCCAACCGACCCGAAGTTCGGAGTGGAATGCAACCCGCTAACTCTAGCAGCTCTGATCCGGTACCTTCGATCTCTTCCTCTTCGACTTCCCTCGCTGCTTGCCTGGCTCCGACCCAACAACACACGACGACGAAGCTCCATCGCCCCCCTCACCCACGCCTCCCTGATCCGAATCCTTTATCGGTATCTGCTTTGTGCCGGGATCCGGGACGCTGTGTTTACATGAGTTCAGGGTTTGGATCGAGGTCACGCAGCACTCTTGCCAGTCGAGGTCGTTCAGGTCGGTGATTACGTCCTCCAGAGCCACGAACGCCAACGACGAAACGTTGTCGTTCAGTGTGCAGCGCGAGGGATCCATGAGATCCAGTTTGTTCACTGCGTCGGTTATCACTTTCTGTAGCATTGTTGAAACAGAGGATGCGTAATTAGGATCCGTTTGGTTGATGAGAAAATGCAAGAAATTGAAACAAATTTATAGGTTATTCAGATGATATTTTGGCCAAGTTTGTGAAGCTTTCGACTCTCTTTTGGAACAAAAATAACAGAATGTTCGTTGTGTTTGTAAATGCACTCCTTCAACAGAATGTTTATTGTGTTCGTAAATGCACTTCTTTCATTTTCTCTATACCAAATATAGGGAAGTAAAAGAAGATATAAATGATAACACTCACTTATTTAGCCAAATTTACTTCTCCGTTTTGTTTCTTTTTAAGTTCAGAAATAGAAACGGTAGAAAGAAAACTATTCGATCAGAAGTAAAACTTCCTTCTATTCTGTCCTATTTTTCTCGGCAGCCAAACAGAGCCTAAGACAATTGCAGAAACAGTAAGAGAGGAAATCAATTGTCACCTTAGGAGCTCTGAAGAGTTTCTTCAACCCGTGCATGCCGATGACCTGCGAAATAAAAACCATGTGTTGCACCGTTCTGACAAGTTCTTTTGCTTGGATTTGGAGCGATGAGATTGAAAGAGTAACCCGGAAATTCAAAAAGAAGGAAGGTAAGAAAATAAAGATGAAGGAGACAGGAAGAACCTGGTTGAGGGATTGGATCGTGAGACAGTGTTGCTTATGAGACAGAAAGAAATCGACGTAGTCTTCTAAGGCCATCTTCTTCTGCTTCCCGCGATAACGCATTCTTAACTATTGCCTCTCTTGCTCCCTCTTCCGCTTCAGTTGGAGGAACGTGAAAAGAAAAGAGAAACCAACTTTTTATATGTTTCTCGCTAGACTTGAACCAAAGTCCATATTTAATTGCTCGAGTAATATTTATATATATTATACTCTAATTAATATTTAAATATATTATTTTATAAACAACAGATAATTTAATATTCATGTCAGTTGGAAGATATACATAAAGTACCGCATTTTTATTTTGAAAAAAAAAATTAAGATCCTATTTTAAAAAAATTGATTTATTCACATTATTTTTAAATTTATTTACTTTTTTTTAAAAGAAACTTATAGGAGGACTTGAATTATAAATATTACTTCTCTTGATTCAATGATTGATGAGCAAGTCTATAAAATAGAGATGAGAAGGGGAATAGATGAATTGATATAAAAATTAAAAATTAAATAAAATATTAATATAATATATTTTTTAAATATAATTTTTATTTTAAAATTTTAAAAAAATTAAATTATTTATTCGAAATCAAAGTCAGGTGTCAGAGTAGACTGTGTTTCTAATCATAGTAGATCATCAACAGCCACAGGGGATCGACGTTGGGCTCACAGAAATTTTTTGAAATTTCAAATTTTCCTCTAAATTTTATTGATAATTCTATAAATTTAGAGAATGGTCTCCTAAAAAAATTTATAATCTCCATATGCTCTCTAAAATTTTCTACAATTTCAATATACTTAGAAATGCCTCTCTTCAATTTTTTTCCTATATATAGTCTCAAAATTTTATATAATTTCTATATATTATCTATTTTTAAGGATGTGCCTTACTAAGATTAATTTAAACTAAATTGAAGAAAAATAATAAATTTATTAATATAGATCCCAAATATTTTTGTTATACAATATTAGACTTCTTAATTATATAGACTCCAAAGTGAAAATATAAGAAAACTTATTTAAGGTTAATGATGTATTTGAAAAATAGTTGAAAAGTTTTATCCTTTAGACTTTATTGGACAAGAAAAAATTTATTTAACGTCTCAATGGATTGGATTTCAATATTATACATGGAAGCTTATGTCAATTAGGAAGAAACACATGGCTCGTGGCAGAGCACCTAGAAACCCAATCAGGAATGATAATTAGGGAGAGTGGGACCCTCTGGTGGATGGGGGATATGCTATTGTTGAAGCTATCCTTCAGATGATGAAGATGATGAGACAGTAACATGAGTTGTTTCAAAGACAAATGCAGTAGCAACATATGCAAGGGAACAAACAAGAACAACCAAGAGCTGAGAATAGAGGTTGCTCCTACGAAAGGTTTTTTTTGGTGTATCGATACCCTAGCTTCATGGGAACTGAAAGGCCGATGAAGCTAACAAATGGTTGATTGATTTGGATTGGATATTTAAGATTAGCGGGTGTAATAAAGAACATAAGGTATAATATGCCAGACATCTGCTACAAGGTGAAGCAGGTACCTAGTGTGATGCTAAAAGGTAACTGTTCATTAGAGAGTTGGGTAGTATAGCTGCATTGTCTTGGGAAAGATTCAAAGAGGAGTTTGATAATTGATTTTTTCCATAATCAACTAAACAACAAAGGGCACAGGAGTTTGCATCATTGATGCAAGAGAATTTTTCAGTCGAGCCGTATGATGCAAGATTTATTGAGCTTGGAAGATTTACCCCACATTTGATTGCCACTGAAAAAGATGCAAGCACAGAAAGATCAAGGAGGTCTACAATCGAAGATTTCTAGTCACGTAACTTGTTTGCGAATAGAGAATTTTAAAGAATTAGTGGTTATATGTTCGATCGCCAAGGCAAAATAGAAAAGACTGGTTGCTCAGGTTAATCTAGAAAGAAAGAGAGCTTTACCTTTTTTTGCTGAAGGGAATGTAGATAAGAGAAGGATGGTGGCCAGTGGAATGAAGGAAAATGAGTTGTTATAGGAAGACAAACACTAGTTTTTACTCCTTGTTTGTCGCAAATGTGGAAAGACTCATGGTGGTGAATGTAGATTGGGCTTGAAGAAAGAGTAAAGTGCTTACAAACTAGACTGAGCCCACCAGTTCGGTTCAACTAGTTTTCTAGTTTTTTTTTTTACACCCCTAGTCATTGGGCAACAACGTGCTCGAGTGAGATTGTAATGCTCTCGGGTCAAAGTTTGCCCTTTCTAATAGTGGAGGCTAGAGGACGTCATGGTCAAGAACGAGGCAGGAAGCCAGTTGTCACTCGCAACGAAGTCATACGTACGGTCATTACCAGTAGTGTAGCGAAAGGAGTTAGGGTGTGTGGATGACCCACTTAGGATAAACCATGGTACACACATTAATAAACTGAGTATTTTAAATTGAATTTTTTAGCCTGTTTTCAAAGTTGCTCACAATGATTGGTGCCCCTGAGCAAGTGGTCAGTGTTTTGAGCATGTTACTTGGTAAATCTTTATGTGGATTTTTAGTATGTTGCTTGAAAACCTATAACTTGGTATGCATGATCTAGTTTCCTTTGCATCTATAAATTGCATATTTATTTCCATTGAACTTGAGAAGAGGGTGATTTCTCGCCTTGATGATACATATATATATATATGCGCGCGCACACACACACATACATATACTTTAGCTTTGCACAGAAGGTGATTCATTGTCATGCTTATGTACTTGTGTTTTACTCAGATGGTGAGTCATCGCCATGCACAATACACGTGTTCACATGTTTTTACATGAAATTGTGCAGTACATCTTCACGTGCATTGTCTTTCATTAGCAATATTGTCATAGCTGTTTAACCTACATATGGTTTCGTTTATCAAAATCGTAGAGTTTGATGCAAAGTTAGCCTTATGAGAACTACCCGAGGAAGAAAGACCAAACTCACCTGAGGAATGGCCACAAAGCCTTGTCTACGTTGATAGCTTTTGTAACATTTTGGAAATATATTATCTAGCCAAGTGACAAATCATGTGTGGCTTGTTGTACCTGGACATAGAAATGAAACGAATCGTATTGTATAATGTTATTTGGGAAATGATGTGATGTATGGATTTTTGTGAAGTCAATGAATGAACCTATTTATGGTTTAGATCTCTGGTACAAATAGTATTTTAGTTCCTGACTAAACCTGTACTTATTCCGTTGCGAGTTAGAAGTCTTTTTACTCACACGTGCAACATTGCACGCCTATTCCTAATTAGAGCCTTGAGTGTTGTCGACCGGTTCTATCTATTAATGATGTATTAATTGTTACATTACTTGATGGATGGCTGTCAACACTATAATAAATAGAGACGAGATCTTAGCCGAACATAATTTTAAGCCTTCTATAAATATAACAAATATAGGTTAGGATAATACTTTTAGAACTTGGGCCAGTTCTATTTTCTCACAAAGCACAAAATAAAGAAAATCCACACCATGTTTTGCATCCATAAATGCAACAAATATATCATGACTATTGAACTTACTCCACTTAATGTATCTATCACCTACTATTATAATTTGTTAGCCACATTTGATTATTTGTTTCGTACATAAAGTTTAAAAGCTCTCTAAATTGATGATTCGCTTGCTAGGCCAACCCAACTAGTTCAAATAAGACTGGGCTGGGCCCTATATGTAATTACCATATACCAAATTTGGGCCGATTCCATGTATATGCGGTAACCCAGCCCATTGTATTTCAACAACAATATCAAGTCGTTGATCATTAACACTTCATGCTGTTTAAGCTATCACTTAATCAAAATGGTCAACATTTTTTTTTTAAAAAATCCAACAGTCTGTGCAAATAGAACTCCGTGTATTTATCATTTCTAAGAGAAAGTGACACGATCATATGAGTATTTTCATTTTTTGGGAGCTGCTATTTAGTGTTTGTCGGACTGTCAACAAAAAGGGTAAAGATTTGTTTGGTTTCGTGAAAAGAAGCATTTCAAAAATGGAAGACGACAAATTGGGTTAGGTTTATATAATAATTATTTATTGAAAACAGTAGAGCCAAAATGTTAATTAATTATTCAGATATCTCACTCTTCTTCATTGCATGAGAGAACACAATCCAGTGAACCCACCCACCTAAAATGAGTTCAGAGAGTTCCTTTGTCCCCTTAAACTGAAATGATTTTTGGGTTCTCATGCCATTGATCAATATTTCTTCCAGTTAAAACATAAATTCCAGTTAGAATACCAGAAAAAAAATATAACCATAATCGATACAGTATCCTCTCTTTTCTCTCTGAAAAGGGGTGGAGTGGTGCGAAAGTGAGTGGAAAGTGAGTGGAACGTGGGTGGCGGTTATAACGGTAGGAAAAGAATTTTGGAGGTGGCCCCTGCAGTGTGAGAAGGTGGCTCTGGCAGACAACTGCCGTCAGGTGTCAGAGGAGGACGAAAATCACGACGGGAGGAGTAAGAAAAACCCAGGCGACGTCATTCTCAGTGTAAATCATAGCGATTGGCATAGAGAAATGGAGGATTTGGAGGAGAAATGGAAGGAGCTGAGGCTGCTGGATGAGGAAAGCAAGGAGATAGAGATTGATGATGATGTACCGGAGGAGCTCAGGCTGAAGGAACAGAGATCCTTAATGGCGAAATTCTGTTCGACAAGGCTGATCAACAAGGAGCTTCTGGAAACCACGTTAGGAAGAATCTGGCGAATCAGTAAGGAGGCATTGTTCACGGAGGTGAGTCCAAATGTCTTCGCTATTGTGTTTGATAATATTACTGATAAACAAAGAGTATGGTCGGGAAGACCATGGTTGTTTGATAACCAGCTGTTGGTCCTTAAAGAGTTCGATGGGAATACTCCCCTCAAACAAGTTGAGTTTCATTCAGAGAGTTTTTGGGTTAGATTTCATAATCTACCACTATCATGCATGACAGAAAGGAGAGGGAAACAAATAGGGGATACGGTGGGAAGGGTGGAAAAGGTAGATGTGCAGGAAGACGGAAGTGGATGGGGGAAGTTTTTGAGAGTTCAGATTCACATGGACATAACTCAACCTATGGCAAGAGGAAGAACACTCACAGTTAAAGGAAACAATGTCTGGGTCCCATTTAGCTATGAGAAGATGCCAAGAATTTGTTTCTTGTGTGGTTGCATATACCATGGGATCTTTGGTTGCAAGGGGGAGGGGAACTCGTTAGGAGCAGGAAATCAGTATGGTCAATGGATGAGGGCAGCACAACCTCAAAGAAGCAGACTGTCCAATAATGATTATAGGAGAAATGTAGAAGGAAGTAGATGGAGAAACGAGAAGGATAATTTACCTGGAGGTGAAGGAAAAGGGAGGGAAATAGTAGAAGAGAGCAAAAGGGAAGGGGAAAGAGATGAGGGAGGGGTAAGAACGAGTGAAAAAAGTCAAGGTAGTGAAAATGGGGTGAGTGAAAAATCAAGGGGGGGAGGGGAGTTAGTAGGCGACAGTTTTCTTAAACAAGTTGAAGTGGTCATGGGAGATAAAGCTTTACAGGAAGTTGAAGTGCAATTTGAGTCTATGGTGGGGGAGGAAAATTCAGAAAAAGAAGTAGAGGAAGTAGGCAACGTGGTGGCAGATAGGGAGGGAGTGAAGAAGAGGGTATGGAAGAGGAGGGCACGGGCTAAACACAAAACAGAAGGGGTGAGTCCAGTAAAAGAAACACAAAAGAAAAGGAATGGGGCGATGATGGTGGATATGGGGGGAGAAAAGACATGTAAGAGAAGGAAAGGGTATGATCTAGCTGACAAGGCTAAAGGAATGGCGGAGGCTGTGATACAGCCCCGCCAATCATTATGAAAATCTTGAGTTGGAACTGCCGAGGGTTGGGGAACCCTCGGACAGTTCAAGATCTCTGCTCTATGGCAGAGAAATCTAAACCTAGTATTGTTTTCATCATGGAAACAAAACTTAATAGTAAGAAATATGATAGAATAAGAAGAAGATTGTTGTGTGATGGATGTTTTGGAGTGGATGCCGTGGGAAAAGGGGGGGGACTGGTTTTGTTGTGGAAGGATGAGGTGCAGTTGGAAATTGTGAACTATTCCCAAAGGCACATCAATGCATGGGTTGGAGGAAAAGGGAAAACCAGATGGCTTTTAACTTGTTTCTATGGCCCACCTGAAACTGTGAGGAGGAAAGAGGCATGGTGTTTGCTTAAAGCCATGAAACCTAGGGGCAATGAGGGTTGGTGCATAGTAGGAGACTTTAATGAAATCATAACAAATGATGAGAAGTGGGGTGGCAAGGCTAGACCAGAAAACCAAATGGAAATGTTTAGAGAACTAATGAGAGATGGAAACTTATATGACTTGGGATGGAGGGGGGACAAGTATACTTGGAGCAATTCTCATACGGATGCAACCTTTACTAAAGAAAGGTTAGATAGAGCTATGGCGAACCCCCAATGGATGAACATATTTTCTGAAGCATGGGTGGAAGTTTTAGTGGCTAGAACCTCTGATCATAAGCCATTATTAGTTCATGTTAATGCGCAGGACCCTGGTTTAAGGCTGCAAGTTAGCCAGAGGAAAAGGGGATTCAAATATGAAGCTGGTTGGGCATTAGAAGAAGATTGTGAAGGGGTATTAAAAGAGGCCTGGAGAGGCTGCTCAGAGGTTTCTGGTTTGCTGGAAAATAGTAGGAAAGCTTTCCAGAGGTGGAACAAAAATAAGAAGCAAAGACATGGGCAGGAAGTGGAGGAAAAAACCAAGATTTTACAGAATCTACAGGCTGTGGAAAATGGGAGCAATGTGGAGGAAATCAGAAAGGCTTCTAAAGAGGTGCACCTAGCACTTGAGAAGGAGGATCTTTGGTGGAAGCAACGTGCAAAGAGAAACTGGTACAAGCATGGAGATAGAAATACCAAGTATTTTCATGCTTGTGCAAACCAAAGAAGGAAAAGGAACTTTATATATGAAGTGGAAGATGAAAGCTGCAGGAATTTTACTGGTATTGAGAAGGTGGAAGAAACGTTTAGAAGGTTCTTTGGCAAGTTGTTTCAAACTACCAACCCAAGTCAGGTTGAGATTGATAGGTGTCTTGTGGGTATGAGCGAGAAGGTAACTTTAGAAATGAATGAAAAGCTGTCAAGGAAATTCACATCAGTAGAAGTGGCGGAAGCAGTGAAACAGATGGCCCCTTTAAAAGCTCCTGGTCCAGATGGATTTGGTCCATGCTTCTACCAAAATCATTGGGGTGTAGTCTCGGAAGAAGTGTGTAAAGCTGCTCTTGACATTCTAAATGGTAATCCTATTGACCCTAGCCTTAATTATACCTTTTTAGCTTTGATCCCAAAAACTGAGACACCCAGAAAAGTCACTGAATACAGACCTATAAGTCTGTGTAATGTCATGTACAAAATTGTCTCTAAAGCTATCTCCAATAGATTCAAATTTGTTTTATCGGAGGTTATTTCCCCCTCTCAAAGTGCTTTTCTGCCTGGTAGATTTATAAATGATAATGTCATGGTAGCCTATGAGTTATTACATTCAATGAAAAGTAGAAAGAAAGGGAAAGTAGGAAGTATGGCCATGAAGTTAGATATGTCTAAGGCCTATGATCGTGTGGAGTGGAATTTTTTGGAGGCTGTTTTGACTAGACTTGGTTTCTGTAAGCAGTGGATAGAATTGGTGATGAAATGTGTTAAATCAGTCTCTTACTCAGTTTTGATAAATGGGGTACCTGGCCACAAATTTTGGCCTTCTAGAGGTTTGAGACAAGGTGATCCTTTGTCACCTTATCTCTTTATTATTTGTGCTGAAGGACTGAGTAGTTTGCTGGATTATCATGAGAAGAGAAAGCTTACAAGAGGGGTGCAAGTGGCTCGAGGAGGAACTAGTATAAACCACCTGCTTTTTGCAGATGATTGCATCTTATTTGGAAGAGCAAATCTTAATGAGTGGAAGAAAATCCAAGATATTCTGTTGGTTTATGAAAAGGCTTCTGGACAGTTCCTTAATAAAGAAAAAACGTCTGTGTTTTTCAGCAACAACACACAGTTAACAGACAGGCAGGCCATTAAGGAAGCTGGAAATTCTTTTGTTTGTGGCACTTATGAAAAATATCTGGGACTCCCTGCTATGGTGGGAAGATCAAGGTTCAACACTTTCAGAAATCTCAAGGAGAAGATTTGGCAAAAAATATCCAGTTGGAAAAACACTTTCTTATCTCAAGCGGGAAAAGAAGTACTCATAAAGGCTGTGCTACAATCTATTCCAACATTCACCATGGGTGTTTTTAAACTCCCTAAAAAATTGTGTAAGGAAATCAATGTTATGCTCTCTAAATTCTGGTGGGGAAGACAGCAGGAGGGGCGAGGATTGGTGTGGAGGAAATGGGAAAACATGAGTACTCAGAAAGGTAGAGGGGGAATGGGTTTTAGGGACTTGGAGAGTTTTAATGTTGCACTCCTTGCTAAACAAGGGTGGAGGATACTTAAGTATCCATTATCTTTGGCAGCAGTCTTACTTAAGGAAAAATACTTCAGGTTAGGGAATTTTTTGGATGCTAAGTTGGGTGCTCATCCATCTCTGGTATGGAGGAGTATATGGTCTGCAAGGGACCTTGTGAGAGAAGGGCTAAGGTGGAAAGTGGGGGATGGAAAGGAGATAAATATATGGGGTTCAAAGTGGCTCACTAAACCCACTACCTTTGCTGTACAGACCCCAGTAACTTTATTACATAAAGATGCTAAAGTGGAAGAATTGATTGATAGGCAGAAGGGTGAGTGGGATGAAACAAAAATAAGATCCATTTTCTCGGAGGAAGAAGTTGAACAGATCCTAAGTTTGCCTTTGAGTAGAGGAAGAGCAAAGGATAAGATATTTTGGGGACCAGCTAAGAAGGGTATGTTTACAGTCAAAAGTGCTTACTTCCTGCACTTGGAGTTAAAAGAGAGAAGCAAAGGAGAGTGTTCAACAGATAGCAAAGCAGATGATATATGGAAGAGCATTTGGGACCTTGAGGTACCAGGTGTGACAAAGCTTTTCTTATGGAAAGCTGTAAACAGACTACTGCCAACAAAAGCTAACCTATTCAAAAAAAAGGTTACAATGGACAAAAACTGCCCTATGTGTGATGCAGAAGAAGAGTCTCTTATACACGTTTTGTGGGAATGCCCTGCAGCAAATGATGTATGGGGCAATGATGCAAGTCATGTTAAGAAATGGAATAGATCAGAGGTGGATTTCCTGGAACTGTGGGAACAACTCAGACGCAGACTTAACAAGGACCAGTTAGAGGAGGTGGCAGTTTTATTAAGAAAGATCTGGCTCAGGAGAAATGAATGGGTTTTTGAAAAAAGATTGGGTTGTCCCAATATTTCTTTCATTACTACAAAGGCAGCTTTGCAAGAGTTTCAGGTGCAGCAGGTTAACTCAGTGCAGCAGATTAATTCAGTGCAGCAGGTTAATGCAGTTCAGCAAATAGAGGCATGGGAAAAACCAGGAAGGGGTTTTGTTAAGATAAATTGGGATGCATCTCTAGATGTTAAAAGGAAGATAATGGGGATTGGTATCATTATAAGAGATGAAGAAGGAGAGGTTTTGGTGGCTGGATGTGATCTCAAGAAGAATGTGGGGAGTGCAGCTGTTGCAGAAAGTTTTGCTTTGAGGAAAGCAGTGGAATTGTGTTCAGAACTCAATATACAAAATGCAATCTTTGAGGGTGATGCAAAGGGAGTGGTTGAGGCGGTACAGAGTAATGAAGAAGTTATTTTAGATTTCAGTTCTATCATTGATGATGTTAAGTTCCTTCTTAGAAATAGGACAGACTGGTCTATACAATTTGTTAGTAGAAAAAAGAACATAGTAGCCCATACTTTAGCAAAGAAAGCCTTAGTGATAGGAGAAGAACAAGTGTGGATAGAAGAGGTCCCAGATTTCATTGTGGGATGCCTTCTTAATGATATTAGTTGTAATTCACAGGTTCAATGAAAGGTTCATGAGGTTTTAATTCAAAAAAAAAAAAAAAAATATTTCTTCCAGTTTTTCTAACTTCTCATTTTAGGTCAACTGGTTCTACCATCCCTATCTCTTTTTCTCTTTCACTTCTTAAAGAAGATTATTAAAAACTTTCCTAAATAAACACTTTTCACCTTAATTTCCAAGAACTTTAGAGTGTAACATATTAAGTAATCATATTAACTAACATTTGACGAAATATTAAGTAATCACTAACATAACGATGATGATGACGGGAAAACTATTAATAGAGATGAAACCAACTGGGTCTCCTTTGTCTTTAGTTAGTTAGTTATGTTTGGATAGTGAGTTAATTTCAGATTATCTGTAAATAATAATAAATAATAATAAGATAATAATAAATTATTTATAAATAATAATAAATAATAAGAAAGTAATCTTCTCTTATCAAATACAACCTTAAAAGGTAAGAAAGAGCCAGCCTCTCATTTAAGACAAATATGAGTACGTACTTCTCATTCTTTTTTATTGTAGCCGTGGTTATACGAGTGATCGTTCAAAGGACAAATTAAACGATACAGTGCCTAATTATTGTCCTTTGCTTTGTTTGGAATTATAAATATTTTTTTCCTTGTTATAATGGGATGCGATAATATCTTTCTTTGGCATTTGTTAGAAATAGTTATTTATCAATTATTCGATTAGTTAATAATTTATGTCCATTCACTACTTTTAGGCCCGTTTGGATTCGAAAAGTATTTCATCTCATTATTATAATTTTTTTTTAAAATTTTTATACAAAATATAGTAAATAATTCAACATTTTTCAAATCTTAATTCAACTTTTTCAAATCTTAAAATAATAATAATATTCTAATAATTTTTTTTCTAACTTTAATCTTTTATCTACAATATTTTCATCTCATCTCTAAATCCAAATCAGCCTTATTGTCTTTTGTTTTGTTTGTCTTACTTCTATTTTGCAGCTTTACAATCATTTTTTATTCTTTGTCCACCAATTGTCCAATTCAACTAATTCTAGGATTCCTTGTTCATTACTTTTTTTTTCCTCTTGATATGTTGATAAAAATTGTAGACTAGCTAGATGTTTATGGATCATGGGAGTAGAGCTGTTAAGTCTTGATTTGAATAGTTAGTTGAGATAGATTGTGAATAGTAGTAAGATATTTGAGTTGAGTTAAGATAGGATGAGTTATAAATTATACGAGTTAAAATGTTTTATAAGATTTTGAAAAATGAAAAAGAAAAAATTGAATATAAATATTATAAAGTTAAAATATTGTTAGAATATAATCTTTTAATATTATTTTTATTTTAAGATTTGAAAATATTGAATTGTTTTTTACATTTTGTTTGTGTAATAAAGTGGCATCCATAATGGGCACCTCTTCCTCTACTCTTGGAGGTTATGAAGTAGCTTTAAGCTACTTTATCATGAGCCTTTATGGTTGGCCCTTAATGGCCAGTCGAATGTTACACTTAGAAGGGTTATTTACCCTCCCCTATGGATGTGTGGCTTCAAGCTTGTAACAACAAAAAGTGAAATACTCTCTTTCAAGTAGGATTCTCACTAGTCCTAACATCTAAGTTGTGGAATTTGTGAGTGTTATTTTGATCTTATCACTTAGCACACTTCTTCATCGATACAGGAGATTACGGATGAACAACGGTAACGAAAAATCCATAGAATAACCACACTAGATCCAAGATATTTCCGATGAGATAATATTGCTTCCATTGTATATTTTGATCTAATATTTCTAACATTGATATCAAATCCACAATCGGTTGTTCTCGATTTATTTTTTGACTTGCTTTTCTTGATTGGAATTTTTTTCCCGTGAAGAGAAAATTTTATTTCTCATTTTCCACTTGAGAAGTGGAAACAGTTGTAGCCATCCATGCAAAGCGCAGTGCATGACCATGGTGCAGCTACCACATGCGGCATAGCGACCATCGTGGTGCGTCGCACACCTGATGGTGTTTTACACCTAGGTGCTGCGCGCATTAGAGGGTTGGTTGCACCCACATGACATATATCCAAGGGTGCTGCAACTAGGGGTGTACAGATAAGCCGTTTACCCGACCCGGCCGACTTACCCGACCTTAACCGATCAAAAATACCCGAACCGTTTCAGTAAACTTCGGAAACGGAAATGGCCGTAACCGTCTTCTCTTTCAATCGGAATTACCTGATACCCGAATTTTGACAAAAAAAATGCCGTAGTTTCACCCATGAATTCTCGCTCGACGCTCTCTGATCTAGAAGTCAGAACCCTCTCAGTCTTTCTCTTGCAAATCTCTCTTTCACTGTCGCAGCTCACACTGGTGGAGTTGGATTCTGTTTTTTTCCCTCGCTCTCTCCCTCTTGCTCGCTTTGCTACTTCGCAAGGTTCGGTGTCTGATTTGAATGGTGGCTAACGAAAACAGATGGAAAGCGTGATCTGATTCTGGCAGAACTTGAGCATATTTGAATTTTGAACAAAAAAAAAAAGGGAAAAAAAAACAAGCAGAAAATTTATCTGGTTCTTAATTAATCTACATGGAAGCTGGCAACAGGTAGAAGACAAGTCAATTTTGGCGGGATTGGCCTTTATCTTTCCATCTGTCTTCTTGGGCCCTTCAAACATTAGTGCTCAATCTCTTTGAAATTAATGCCTATACACGAAAAAAAAAAGCAAACAAACGGAAAATCCGAAAAAAAAAAACGGTTCGGGTAATCGGTTAACGGAAACGGTTCGGTTTAGTACTTAATCGGCAGTGGAAACAATCGGGTCGGGTCGGAATATCACACTTTTTGACCGGGCCGGGTCGGGTGAACAGCCCTAGCTGCAACCGTGCACCTCCAAGCGATGCCTCAGACATGGAGTGAAAGGATCTGAACGCAGCTCCACTACGTGCTACACCGCATGCTGCAGAAGGTAAAGCATCGCTATCGAAGGTGAAGCCACCATACCGACTGCTGCGTCTCCACGACGCGGTACGGTGCAGCTAGGGTGCTGCGCGCAGTGCAACACGCACCCTAGAGGGCAACGCGCACCGCAAGGGGACCGCTCGTAGTGCCATGCGCATCGTAGGGGCACACGGCAGAGTTGAACGCTTCCAATTACCTTGGCGAAGCACACTTCTACGGTGGATGGTCCAAGCGCAACACGATGCCACAAGGGTCACCGTTGGGTGGTGGCGTTGTGGGATCCGCTGCAAGCAGAGGAGCACCGCGAGCTTCGATATTTTGCTGCCACAAGAGAGTGCACCGAGCACTGCAGCGTGGGCCCACCATCTGGGTGTTGCGCCACCCATGGCGTCGCACACACCAGCTGAGTCGTCGCCTCAGCGCTTCTTAGTGCTTGCAGTAGCAGAATATAGGATGTCGTCTAGTGGTGCTACGCAGATGCACCGCCTTAGGAACGCTGCCATGTGTTGCACACTGTGCAGCGTGGGGCGGCGCTACTATGGCTCGGCGCCTCTGCCAGGAGCTTCGAAGTCTCCATGAATGGCCTCACGCTGAAACTGGCCGGCGGCGGTTACACTAAATATTTTTTCTTCCGTTACGCATAAGGGTCAGTGGCGGCGGCTCTATGCATTTTTTGTTTGGATGAATAGTAACCGTACGTTACGAATGAGGCAGACAATGAACAGTTTTTCCTTATTGTGTTGGATATGGGCTGTGGGCTGAAAAACGGATTGGGCCATGTTGCAATTTTTTTAACCAGCCCATTTGTGTCAGTTTATAAAGGGTTTATAGTTTTTTTTTTTTTTTTTTAAACGTAACTGAGCCTTTGGCCCCGTAGGTAACAAGAGTATGCGTGGTTGCTGGGCGCCTAGGGGCAGCCCTGGGCTTTACGGTGGGACTATTTTCTTTTGTGGCACATGATCAGCGAACAGGCCAGGGCCTTGCATGAATTGATATGGCTCGCGGCCTAGTACGCTGGCGCATATCACAGCCCATCCACTTGATCCAAGTTCATTTTACCAAAAAAAGGTTTATGTGGTGTTTTGAATCCAAGTTTTTTTTGTTTTTTAAAATGTAACTGAGCCTTTGGCCCAGTAGGTAATTAGAGTATGCGTGGTTGCTGGGCGCCTAGGGGCAGCCCTGGGCTTTATGGTGGGACTATTTTCTTTTGTGGCACATGATCCGCGAACAGGCCAGGGTCTTACATGAATTGATATGGCTCGCGGCCCAGTATGCTGGGCGCACATCCCAGCCCATCCACTTGGTCCAAGTTCATTTAAAAAAAAAAGGTTTATATAGTGTTTTTAACCCAAGCAAAAGGACAACAAGCTCAACCATTGGACTGGAGCTTATTGTTAGTGTATTTGCTAAGTTATTTAAATTAGGATGTCATTGTGGTACATGAATACTTTTTTTTTTGAAATATTGTTTGCATGATTATTTTTATTAAATACATGCATGTCATGAAATTATGAGATAATTCTTGTCACATTTGATAATTATTTTATTTTATTTTATAAATTGCTTACATTATTATTCTTTGTGAATAATCACTATTTGGATGGAATGTGATTATTTTTGTGTATGTATTGTGATTACATGTAGTTGTGTAAGCCTATTTTATCACTAGTATTTGCTAGGCTAACTTTAGGAATTAGTTTTCAAATTTTTAGAATGTGATAAAATGAAGGATTTAGTAGCCTGAGTCTGATTAATCCATGCTTATGATTGGCTCAAATTGATTTATTTGATTTAAGAAGAAATTATTTTTGCATGTGACTAAATTGGTAGATTGCTTATCCTAATGGGAGAATAGTTGAGATTGATTTGGAATTAATCTCATATATAATATAAATTTGTGCAAAAATTAAATTAGGCATTGATAATTAGGCATTGTGGTGCAAGAGATGATTAGGAAGCATAGCAAATTTTTGACCTTGCGGTGTGTATTAATTATTTTTATTCTGACTTAGATTAACACGACAAATTTATTAGATGTGTGTGCAACTAGATGCGCATAAGTTAGTAAATTTGAGATAATCGAGAAGAAACCTTGGAGATTATGTATGTGATTTAATTTTCTCATTAATCTTCTCCATGAATAATAGTTGAAAACGAATGAAGATTATTATGAGTGTCACATAATCTTATCCTGGTTTGGATTAGAAACTCATCTCATCTCATCAATAAAATTTTTTCAAATTTCCACACAAAATATAATAAACAATTTAACTTTTTTAAATCTCAAAACAATAATAATATTGAAAAATAATATTCTAACAATATTTTATTTAACTCATCTAAAATCATCTCACCTCATCTTTTATGACGTCTCCAATTCCCGCTTGGAATGGAACGGAGACTTAGAGTGTCGGGACATGCAACACAAGGTTACATATCCTCGTTCATGACAGTTAATA
>QEOT01005272.1:47732-70716 GCA_003123785.1 Pterocarya stenoptera | reverse complement strand
AAAAAAAAAAAAAAAAAAAGGGACAAATACCAGTCCCGTAGTTCATTTCAGTAAGTAGTTCGACCATTATATTGATATTGACACAGCCGATTTACATTTGCTAGAAGATGACAAACAAACAAGAATGTTTAAATGAGCACGCAGACTGATAACATTAACATGTAGATGCAATGGCTGCCAAAAGGGATGCTACGAAACGCATTTGGGTTTCTTCATCAATTTTCGAAAATAACGGCACGTGGACAAATAAAGATTTGTGACCCTTCTGTTCAGCAAAACGAAGAGAATGATAATACACATAATTGCACACAAATCGGCCGGCATCATTTGATAGGGTCACATCGAAGCCCTTCCTCTTCAAGAACTTCAGAATAACCTCAATGTTGCAACAAGTCTGCAACAACCAAATGATGAGAAGTTAAAAACTCAACACGGAGACAGGAAAATGAAGAGAGAGCAGAGGCATGACAAGAAAACTCTTCAATATTCCACGACAGTTGGAACAATTATCAGTGCCCAGTAGTTATCAAAATGGATCAATGAGGGAAGAAGAGAGTTCCAGGAAAATGCCAGCTGCTTAGACCCACCAAAACCTTCTACAATAATATATAGGATTTGGTAAGAATATTAAATTTGATGAAGATAATATGCCGGAATTCCTTCTCTCTATAATACAAGGACAAAAAAGAGTTATTTTTTCCTCCTTTATTCTCCTTATTTTACTTTCTCAAGCAGAACATGAACAAGCAAAGTGTAGCAACAAGCAAAGTGTAGCAAAAAGTATGCATGTACTTCCAAATAATCCTATGTTAAATCTGTCTAACTTCAGCCTATTTTTAGTTAGATACGTTTAATAAAAATCTTAAAAGAAATAATAGGATCTCCATGAATATTGCAAACTTGAATAACAGTAGATGGAAAATGGCTCTCGTGTTATTATTCAATAATTAGAGTACTTCTCCCTGTTTATAGAGATTATTTATTGTTTTGATGTTTTTGTTAAGCAAATTAGACAATCACCACACATGCATCTATGTCCCCCCAGTGATAAGCATCATCATGCCCCCAGGTCTCAGAGCCTTAAATTACTTGAAGCACTGAAGTAATACCATACCCATGCTGTCACCAAAAAAATCAATTCGTATTAATTCTACCAAAAAAATAATGAAAGCCCAGTTATATATTTAAAGCAGGCCACAAAGTACCTCTCTTGCCCTGGAAGTTCCTCCATCTTCACAAACTATGGGAAGTTTCTGAGGAAACATACAACCAAAACATAGCTCAGTGGATTAAAAAAATACAATAAAAATAATTTGACGCTACATCATGTTAAGGGGAAAAAATAAAACTACATGCACCTGAGGTTGCCATCCTAACTCATCTGGACAACGAAAAGTGGCTTCATTTACTGCCTGCTGCTCAATGGCAAATTTTGGAGTGCCACTATTCACCCCAAAGTGTAACTGAAGAAACAACAAAGATAAAAAGTTTTTTGTAAGCAAACCTCAGTCCGGGAAAGACTGGAGACTCTACTAACACAGGCTTCTGCATTATCAGAATCCTCTTTATATTATTTTTGCAACATTCCATAAAAGGCCGCATTAGTTATAATTGGCAACTGTTATCTCCATGGGCAGGAAACATAAATTGGCAATGCTCTCAAGGAGAGGGAAAAGGAAAAGTTACCAAGTGAGATATTGATGTGGGCATTAACTTCAACTGTGTGTGACTGCAAATGCAGTGGAGTAGCTAGATCATGGTATCAAAATGCTACATAAAACTGTGCAAAGGTTCGGCATATTTAAGATTTGATAAAAAAAAAAAAAGATCAAAGACCAAAGGTATTGGTCACTCAGAGTAAATTTCTTTCTTCTTTCCAGCATCGGTGTCGAAAGCATGTTTTAGAAAGCTTTGCTTCCACAGGTCCACAACATTACTATTTATCATAAGGGTTGGGATACCCCAATAACGATCAATGAATGAAATATGGTTGTGTCAAACTAATGAATGCCCTAAATACCAAGTATTACACCATCTACGAATTCATCTAGTATATATGAAGTAGTCTTATAACTCAGAAACAGTAAATCAAGGGCAATGGATGGCGATGGATAATTTAAAGTTCTAATTTTTTGGAGATACAATTCTATGTATTATTTAGTTGAAAATGCAAGAGCTGCGTTGAGCTATGACAAATATTTTCTGTCAATGCTTTTCAGGCATTTTCTAAGTCCATATCCATGCAGAAATTTCAGGTCGGCCTAATTACTACCAAGCATCCTGAGAACTCTTATTTTTAACCAATAAGTCCCACTACCCTGCTTTTGGTCCGGCTGAAGTAGTGCATCCAACTTGTAGGCCCCATGACAGCTGTTCCTAGATGATAAACTAATTTTGGAAATCAAAGCACAAATGATGTAAAGTTCTTCCAGATCCCAAAAGTACAAAATGATTTCTAAAATTATTAGGAGTTGCATAATAAAAAGTGACAACTCACCCATACAACTTGCTCATTGCTTGTACCATCCGTTCTTGAGATCCCTGATTCCAACGTCTGGTAAAGAAAAGGCAGGGCCCCATTTCCAGCAGTCTCAAGAACAGTGCAAGTCCCAAGAGTAACACCAGCGGGTAACCCCCTCTTTTCAACAAAATCTTTCAGATTATTAACAATTGTCTCTGTAGGATTTTCAGCAACCCCTTGAAACTTCTTAAATCCAGTTACATGAAAGGTGACCGCCTTTGGTCCTTCAGATCCCATATTGTTGTTCTGGACACGAATACAGTTCCCTATTNAAAAAAAAAAAAAATCTGCTTGAATGACTTAATCAACAATAAGTAACTTAGTTTTACGAACTTTTCTTTCTCGTAATCTCCACCCGATTCTGATTTAATAGAGGTTTGCTACTTTTCCTTCAACCTTGTGTTTGTCTCTCTCCCTCTCTCACACGTACACCTCAAAGAAAAGTTATTTAAAAGCAACAAAAACTCGAACCCATCGAGCAAAACCCATCAAAACTTTTTTATCAGTCTTCAAAAGGTGACAATTATATGCGACAGAAATCGGAAGAAAACGGAGAAAGGAATCAGAATCGATGAAGAGAGTTGACCAATTAATATTGCTTAACAAAAGCATAAAGATAATAATAAAAAAGTTTGATCGTAAAGCAGGATTGAGAGCTACCTGAAATCAGGCCGCAGCTGTCGCGGAACAAAAAGGATTTGCTGGAAGAGAAGGAGAGCTTTTTCTTTGTTTTGTTGGGAGTGCCATCCAATACCATCGGGTCGTTCATATATTGCGAAACTGCCCGGCTGTTTTGAGGCAAAATCACGTTGTCGGCCTTTGACTCGTGGACAGTCTTTAGCTCTAGTTTGTTTTGATAATAAAAGTTAGGAAATTCAATAAAATATTATTTAAATATATATTTTTAATATTATTTTTATTTTAAAATTTAAAAAGTTAAATTTTTTATTTTATTTTGTATAAAAATTTTAAAAAAATTATAATAATTATATAAAATGAAATCAAAGAAATGAGATGGATTATAAAACAAACCAGATCTTAATTTATTAGCCTGGTGGCAGTGGTACATTGGGTCGGAACATAAAACGGCAAATGATTCAGGAAAAGGAATAGCAGTGTTTGTTTGTTTTTTTCGCTGGCGATTTTGTTACAATGTTTTGTGAATAAATCAATTTACAATAATCTTTATAAACATAACTAGCAGACTTTTAATTTTCAAGCCAATAATATCAGTTTATATTATTATTTTTTATATTTTTATAAATATAATAGGTCTCACATATATATTTAATGCCATACACGTAAGATTCATAAATAGCATAACTCATATTTTAAACCAGTTTTATGAGTATTTGATTTCCTTTGTATTTACCATTTATGATTACTAATTCAATAGAGGTGATTTTTTTTTAAAAATCTTAGTGTTGATGTCATGTTTCGCAGTCCGTGCAGTTCCGTAGATACCCAAGCCCATGACACTTGCAACTAAGAGAGAGAAAGGACTCCGGTGACGTCCGGGGTCACTTTGATGCTAAAGTCAGTGAATATTCTGATAAGAATGTGTACAGAAAGTAAAAGTGATAAATTTAGGACAAGCCCAGTTTCCCCCTCACCTTGGGGGGGCTGTCCTTTATACCTGGCTGGGGCCCTACTGCCAGGGGGTATCAGGGTGGAGAGCATCCTTTATAGACGCATTATCACATGACAGGTCTTACTCTAAAGCCGGATTGTCCCCCACTAGGGAGGGCCCTACTACCTGCATTTCGATTGTTTGTCTGCCACATGCTTGCCTCATGTGATTTGTCGCTTTGCTAAATCCCAAGGATTACCCCTCGGTGTTGGGCCCGGCTTGGGACCCAACTCTTCAGGTCCGTCAGCTAGATCACATGCTCGGATGGGCTTATCAGCTTAGGCCCTTCGCCTGCTCCAGTTCTTTCCCATAGTGGCCCGTGGTCTTCCTAGTTTGGGCCTGGAACCTTCTCTCAAAAGGTTCTCCCTTATAGGACCCTGCAAATTCTTACCATAGAAAAGGATTTGAGTATTTGACAAATTTGAAGTGGGTGTCATTTAAATAATTGATATAAATAAAAAGTAATGACAACAGTGTTTTATTTATTTATTTGAACATAAAAAAGGATAATTTTATTGATGAAATAATAATAATTAATAGTGATATAAATTTAAACCGAAAAACCTGAAAACTAGTTTGGACCAGACCGGTTGGTCCGGTTTTGAACAAGTCCTGTCTAGGACCAGTTCTTGCATTATGCAAGTTGGATCAGACCGATTGGAAAAACAATATATAAAAATTAATTTTATATATCATACAAAATATTTTTTTATATATAATATATAATTATATATGAAATTTTTATATATAAATATATATAATTATATATCATATATGAAATTATTTCATATTATAATTTATAAAGTATAACATAAAATGTTAATCTTAAATATGAACATTTATAATTTGTTTGATCATATGTTATTAATATAATATATATAAGATAATGTTATTATAATTTATAAAATAAAAGTTTAATCTTAAAAGATGAAATTTAATTGATCATATGCTTTAAACATAAAATATATACATATATATATTAAATTATTAATAACATTTTATCATAAGAAGTAAGAACCAAAAAGAAAGAAAATCACTCAAATATTATTAATAAATTTTGATGGCCTAATAAATTCTCAATATTTTTTTTATAAGTACATAAGACATTAGTAGATTAGTAATACTAATATACATTAGTATATAATTTATATTAGTAATATACTTTAAGTCTATGTATAAATTAGTATATAAATCACTATACTAAATAATCACATATAAAATAATGATATAGTAATACTAATACTATCACTATAGTCTATTAATAACATAGTTATAATAAATTAAACTCACTGTAACAATTAACAAATACCAATATATAGTTATTCTAATCACTATAATTAATACTAAGATTTATAATAATACTATAGTGTAATACTATATTACTATTAGTAATATACTTTAAGTCTATGTATAAATTAGTATATAAATCACTATACTAAATAATCACATATAAAATACTGATATAGTAATACTAATACTAAATTACTATACTAATACTATCACTATAATACTATCAAGAATATAGTTATAATAAATTAAACTCACTATAATAATTAACAAATACTAATATAACAATTAACAAACTCACTATAGCTATAGTTATACTTATAGTCTAATATATTATATAGACTATAGTTATATACTAATATAGACTATAGTTATACTAAATCACTATAACTATTTTAAAAAAAAATAAAACCTCCTATTTCATTCAGATATCATTGTCTACAATGCAATTATCTCTCTGTAAACAATCCGATATGAAAACTGGTATATCTTCTATCCAAATCTTTTCTATTCCTACGTGTATTGCTTCTTTAGCTAGATTGTGTGCAACTGTGTTTGTGTTTCTATGCATATACTTCACTTTCCAGTTAGGCCACTCCTTTAACAGAACTTACGGCTTCAATGATGCTACCAAAGTAATATTGATCTTCAATCTGACCATTCACAGCATTAACAACAACCTAAGCATCCCCTTCCAGAATCACTTTGTTAAAACTTAGATCCTTGCTTAATTCCATAACTTTCCTCAGTGCCAATCCTTCGGCTATAGCAGGTTGTTCCATTTTCGAATCACAACAAGCTGCCATCACCTCCCCCTTATCATTCCTGATTATCACCCCTAAACCCACCCTCCTTAACTTCACATCTGAAGCTGCATCCCAATTGGCTTTAAAACAATCCACACTTGGTGGTTTCCATTTCTGATCCAACCCTCTTGCTCTGCTTCTGTTTTCTATCATTTGCACATTAGTTGTTTGATATTCTTCCAAACTATCTCTTGCTGCTCTAATAACATTGTTATGGCTTAGTAATTTATTTTCAAACACAAAGGTGTTCCTCCTAAGCCACAACCCTCTCATTATTGCACCAGTTTCCTCCATTTCAGACTGTGTGAGTTTCTCTTCCAGCTCTTCCAGTAACCCAAGTAGATCCCCTTCTTCTACTCTCCATTTCTGAACTGACTTAATAGCCCCTGGCCATACATCATTCGCAGCAGAGCATTGCCATAGGACATGCATAATTGTTTCTTCCTCTTGTAAACAAATAGGGCACCTGGCATCTTCAACAATCATCTTAGACAACAAGTTTTTCCTTGTAGCTAAGAGGTTTTTCCTGGTAGCTAAGAAGTTATTCCTTGCCTTCCATAGAAATTTTTTTGTTATACCAGGAATTTTTAGTTCCCAAATGCTCTTCCAACTCTTTCCCTGGCTATTCTGCTATGAAGATTCACCCAGCTCTTTTCCTCGATTCCTCCAAATAGTAAGCACTCTTGACACTATAGATGCCTTTCTTTGATGGACCCCAAATCAATCTATCTTCCACAATCCTCTCGCTTAAAGGAATACTACATATCTACTCAGCCTCTTCCTTTAAAAAAATTGATTTTATAAAACCCTCATTCTATTCTTCCTCTCCTCATGTATCAGATCTTTAACCTTTGAATAAGTATTCAGAGAAGGATTGGGAGTTTGTACACTGAATGAAGATGGGGTTGACAACCACCTTTAACCTCATATATTGATCTTTTGCCCGTTTCCCACCCTCCATCTTAGTCACTCCTTAAGCAGTTCAAGTGAACTCCATATACTTTTCCATATTTGAGATGGAACCCTACCCAATTTTGCTTTCAGCAGAGATGTGCTTCTAAAGTATTTTTCTCAAAAAATAGTAGTAGCTATAGAAGAGGGATTATGAAGGATTCTCCATGCTTGCTTGGCCAGAAGTGCTGTGTTAAAACTGGCTAGATCTCTAAATCGCAATCCTCCATGCCCTTTTGACTAACTCATTCTCTCCCAACTTCTCCACTGGATGCCACTCGAATTCTTCTGATTTTTCCACCAAACTTGGAAAGCATCACATTAATTTCTTTACACAATCTTTTTGGCAACTTGAAGACACTCATAGTGTAAGAGGGGATTGCTTGTAGATCAGCTTTGATCATTACTTCCTTTCCAGCTCCCGAAAGGAAGAAGTTCTTGCAATTGTTAATCTTTTGCCAAACTCTTTCTTTTATACTTCTAAAAATATTATACTTTGATTTACCTACCATAGTAGGCAGACCCAAGTATATTTCATAGTTACCTTGCACAAGAGCACCTCCTTCCAATAGAATCTTTCTTCTGTCTACCAGAAGTGTATTAGAACTGAAAATCGTTGATGTTTTATCCTTATTCAGGAACTGACCCGATGCCTTTTCATATTTTAGCAATAAACCTTGCATCTTCCTCCATTCTTCCACACAAGCTCTTCCAAATAAGATACAATCATCTGCAAAAAGCAAGTGATTTACTTTTAAGCCATTTTTCACTACTGAAATTCCCCTTGTATCCCCTTTAAGATTTGAATTAGAGCTCAACCCCTCTGTATACAAGATAAATAAATAAAGAGATAGAGGATCCCCTTGTCTAAGTCCCCATGAAGGATGCACTACAGCTCCTGGTTTGCCATTGATCAACACTGAGAAAGAAACTGAGCTAATAAACTTCATGATTAAATCTGTCCACTCATCACAAAACCTAAGCCTTTTCATAACAACACCCACATAAGGCCACTCTATCCTATCATATGCCTTGGACATATCCAACTTGATAGCCATACTGCCTTCTTTACCCTTCTTCCCCACCTTCATTGAGTGTAATACCTCATAAGCCACCATTACATTATCAGTTATAATCCTACGAAGAATAAAAGCACTTTGGTTGGCTAAAATAGTTACTGACAGCACTTCTTTGAATCTGTTAGTTATCACTTTGGACACCATCTTGTAAATGATATTACAGAGGCTAATTGGCCTATATTCAGTTACCAACTTAGGGTTCTTTGTTTTGGGAATCAAAGCAATAAAAGTATGGTTAACTGAGTTGAAAGGAATTTTACCATTCAGCAGGTCCAGTACTATCAAACACACCTTATCACCCATTGTTGCCCAATGAGTTTGGTAGAAACAAGCACCAAAACCATCAGGACCTAGTGACTTCAAAGGGGCCATACTTTTAATAGCCTCTTCTATCTCCAATCTGCAAAAAGGTCTTTTCAATTTTTCATTCATCTCACTTGTCACTCGAGGTACTACATGTTGCATACACTCATCCATAGCAGCTGGGCCTGGGTTTGAGGTAGTGAACAACCTTTCAAAATAAGATCTGAAAGCTTCATCAACTTCCACGTGACTTCTAAACACTCTTCCTTGTTCATCCCTCACTTGATTAATGTTATTCTTCCTTCTTCTATGGTATGCATAAGTATGAAAAAACTTGGTGTTTCTGTCACCCAAGGCATACCAATTCCTTTTTGCCATTTGCTTCCACTTCACATCCTCTTTCTCAAGCTTGATCCCCACGTCCTTTTAATGTCTGCTAAGTTGTGCCTACTCTCCTCATCTTGTAGCTTTTTTAGATATTTAGTCTTCTCTTTAATTTCTTTCATCCTATCTACTTTGTTCTGATCATTCCACTTCACAAGTGCCTTGCTGCAACTTTCCAGTAGATTTTTTAAATTCTTTGTATGCTCTCCCCTTTCTACACTTCTATCCCACACCCTTCTAATCACTTCTTCACAATCCTCTTCCTTAGCCCAACTAGCTTCATATCTAAAAACTTTTTTGCCTTTCTCCAATTGTTCCTTCCTTCCTTACACAAAGTCAGCAGCAATGGCCTGTGACTGAACTTCTTCCTACTAGAACCTCCACCCAGTAATCTCTATACATTTGTGCCTAGCTTGGATTGGCCATTGCCCTATCCAACATTTCTTTGTTAAATGTATCATCCTTATGTTTATTGCTCCATGTGAACTTGTTCGCTCTCCACCCTAAGTCAGAAAGATTCACTTTCTCCAATGCCATCCTGAACTCTCCATCAGTTTTTCCTTTCTTGGATTTCCCCCCACCTTTTCATCATGAGTTGCAATTTCATTAAAATTACCTATTACACACCACCCTTGATTCCCCTTAGGCCTTAAAGAGTTAAAGAAATCCAAAGCTTCAGCCCTCTTTATAGTTGATGGTTGCCCATAATAACATGTTAGCATCCATCCATCCTTATATTCTTCCTTTAAAATCCTCACATTTATATGCCTATGTGTAATAACTTTGACCTTTACCAAGTTGTTCCATAAGAATGCTAATCCACCCTTCCTCCCTACTGACTCCACTACAAAACATCCTTCACACTTTAGTTTTTTCTTCAATTGATAACACCTTTCCGCTCTTAATTTAGTCTCCATCAAGAAGACTATATTGGGTCTCTTTTCCTCCACCAAATGATAGAGGTCCTGAACTGTTCAAGGGTTCTCAAGCTCTCGACAGTTCTGACTTAGAATTTTCATTGTGATTGGCAGGGCTATGGAACAACCTCTACCAAATCTTGGTAAGATGCCATCATTCTTTTTTCATTGCTCAATCTTCCTTTTTTATGCTTCCCACTCTCACCCTCTCCTTCCTCTTCCTCATCTTTCAATCTTTTTCTAGCTAGCAGCCTACCTTTTGATATGAACCCGCAGGAATGGAATTCTTTGAACCCATAATCAATTTAAAAACTCACCCAAGAAAGCCAAAATCAAGTCAATGGATGGAGAATCTAGACCCAATGAGAACTCGTTTCAAGAACCTAGATTATATTAAAATCTAGACCCGTTAAAGAACTCGTCTCAAGAATCCAGATTACAAGGAGGAACACCAAAAAGGTTGGGATTTACCTTTGATAAGTTCAAAAGTTCAATGACACTGTTCATGTAGCCGAATCACTGTAGCGAGGCACTAGTCATGTAGCCGAATTACTGTAGCGTGACACTGTTCATGCAGGGGTATTTTTGGAAGAAATGATTTTATTTGGGCTAGAGTTTTAATTAGGTTTTGGTTTTAATAATTTTTGTAGCCTCATTTGAAGGTTCAGTAAATATTAAATTTTAATTGTGAGTTGAATTTACTCATTGTTCTTGATTGAACTTTTGAACTTATCAAAAGTAAATCACAATTTTTGTGGCGTTCATCCTTGTAATCTGGGTTCTTAAGACAGATTTTTCAATGGGTCTAAATTTTAATATAATCTAGGTTCTTGAAACGAGTTCAATGATTAGCACCAACATGGACCTAGTTTTAAAGATTCTTTGCAAATTCCAGATGGGCCAATTGCAAGATCAAGAGCTAAGAAGATCAAGAAAGTAATGCAAGGATTGGTGCAATCCACTTGGGATGAAGCTAGCAACAACCCAACACACAAGATGGGTTTAAAGAAGAAGAATTAGTTTTGATCCACTTGATACAAGGTAGGGAAGAGTGCAACATAAATTAGGGTCTATTATTATGTTTATGTGATTGAAGATTTTGGACTTGTTTATTTCATTAAATAGCCTTATTTTTATTAGTTATAGGAATTAGTTTAGAATAATTGGGCTTGAGGATGCTTGGCCCACATATGTCTTATTTCTTATAAACTAGGGTTTTGGGAATGCCTTGTATTATGGTCAATGGCTTATTTGGAAAGTTACTTTTTAGGAACTAGGGTTTCAATAAGTTATTGTAGCGCGGCACTGTTCATGTAGCCGAATTACTGTAGCGCAGCACTGTTTATGCAGTGGTATTTTTGGGAGAAAATGATTTATTTTGGCTAGGGTTTCAATTAGGTTTTGGTTTAAATACTCTTTGTAGCCTCATTTGAAGGTTCAGACAATATTAAATTTTAATTGTGAGTTGAATTTACTCCTCTTGTTCTTGATTGAATTTTTAAACTTATGAAAGGTAAATCACAACTTTTGTGGTGTTCCTTTTTGTAATCTGAGTTTTTTAGACGAGTTCTTTAACGGATCTAGATTTTAATATAATCTAGGTTCTTGAAACGAGTTCTCATCGGGTTTAGATTCTCTATCCATTGACTTAATTTTGGTTTTCTTGGGTGAGTTTTTAAATTGATTATGGGTTTAAGGGATTCTATTCCTGCGGGTTCATATCATTTAGTGTTCAGAGCAAGGTTTCAAATTAGGTCTGATTCTATCTTTTAATTCTTGTATCTTTAAATTTAATTCTAGAGTTTCATTGCTCTAGGGTTGCCCAAAAAAAAAAAAAAGTTGCTGAATTAGATCATCTTGGGGTTGCCGAAATTGTCTTGTTCATTGGGATTTTGTGTTCTTGATCCTAGGGTTTCAAAATTTTAGGATTTCTTGCATCTCTAAATTTGCTAATTGCTTGGAGTGCCATTCCATTGATTCTCTTCTACCTCATTGTCAATTCTTGTGTGTTTGAATTCAATTGCTTGATTTTTACAATTGAATATTGTTGCTTGTGATTGAATTAGAGAAAATGAGAGAAAAGAAAAGCAAATAAAAGAATTTGAAAAACAAAAGGGCCAGCATTCTCAAAGGTTGCTACATAGTTACAACAAAGAGAAAGAAAGAAATTTGTTAATTGAGCCTTATCTTCAAAAGGGCTGAATACATTATTATAGTTGGTATCTTGTTTTATAATTATTCTTTCCCTCATATAAATTCCTTGAGTCTTGTGTCATATTATTCCTTGCTTGTTTGTTGTTCTTGTTTCTTAAATCTAATTACTAGTTGGAATAAAACAAGGTTGTATTGTCTTGATTTAGTTCTACTAGTTCTTAAAGAACTTGAGCAGGAAAACTATTGAGGTAAAAGGTAAGAGAGTGTGAGACTATTATTGAAAAAAAGCCAAATTAAGAGTGAAACATGAGTGGAGTGCTATTATTCGAGCGTAAACACATAAGAGAGTGTGTGAGGTTTTTCACTAACATTCTTTTTGTGCAGCATATTACGATGTCTCATAAAAGTGACTCATCACCAAAGGGGATGGCAGATAAATCATCATTTGTATTGCAAGCCATGCAATAATAGTTTGAGCGGTTGAATTTGTTATTAGGGGAAGTGAGGGATAGGATGAATCATAAAAAAATAGTGATTAGAAATTTGCAAGGTGAGAGAGATAAGAGGCAACATGAGCCTAGTATTGAGAATAGGTATGAGAATGGAGAGTATGGTAAGGATGAAGAAGACCTAATATCTGAAGTTAGATTGGGTAGATATAAATGAGTTAGGCATGAAAGAGGACTTAGGAGAAACCCAGGGGGTCGAGATGGAGTAGATAGGAACCTCGAGATCATCAAAATGAAAATACCATCATTCCAAGGTAGAACTGACGCTGAAGTTTATTTTGAGTGGGAGAAAAGAATAGAGTTGGTGTTTGATTATCATAATTACTCTGAAGAAAAGAAGGTGAAGTTGGTGGTAATTGAGTTCACTGATTATGCGATTATTTGGTAGAATCAATTAGTGACCAATAGGAGGAGGAATCTTGAGAGGCATGTAGAAACATGGAGAGAGTTGAAAGCTATCATGAGGCGGAGATTTGTACCTAGCCATTACTATAGAGACATCTACCAAAAACTACAAAATCTTACACAGGGGTCTAGGAGTGTAGAAGATTACTATAAGGAGATGGAGGTGGCTATGATTCGGGCTAAAATAGTGGAGGATCGGGAGGCCACGATGGCTAGATTTTTGAGTGGGTTGAATAAGGAGATAACCAATGTAGTTGAGTTACAACATTATGTGGAGATAGAGGACATGGTGCACATGGCTATGAAGGTAGAGAGACAGTTAAAGAGAAAGGGGATAGTATGGTACACTTCGATTTCTAGCATTCATTGGAAATTAAAGTGGGATAAGAATGATCAAGTTGTAGCAAAGAGAAAGACCGAACCACCTAAGAAAAAGGATGAAGCTGAAGCTAAAACCTCAAGAAAAAGAGAGAATGAGTTGAAAAATAATTGTGAGGCCGAGAGTTCAAAAAAAGAGAAAAGAGAAAGGAAAAAAGATAGTGAAAATGAAAAAGATAGTGAGAAAAAAAAAAGAGAATGAGACCGAAATATCAAGAGAAAGAGAAAGTGAAAAAGAAAATAGAGAGGTGGTTGAAAGTCAAGAAAAAAATATGGAGCCACGAGAGAAAAAGAAAGAGAGATTGCAAAGAGAAACGGAAAAATAAAAGTGAGTTTTTATGCTAAGACAAGCTTTTATACTAACAAATTTAACGATTCTTTGCCTAGTGTTGTTGTTTCTTTGTTGCAGGGATATGAGGTCATGATTCATAGCGGTATATTTAGTGGTTTGCTACCAATTAGAGAGATAGAGCATTACATTGATTTTGTGCTAGGTGCGACAATCCCTACCTGACCTCTCTTTGAAGAATATGAGTCTTTGACGTACTTGAAGGGACAAGGTAAGTTGAATAGAATGCATGCTAAGTGGGTGGAATTTATTGATACATTTTTCCCTGTAATCAAATACACAGAAGGTAAGGAAAATTTTGTATTTGATGATTTAGCAAGAAACTATATCCTTGTCTTCATTTTAGATGCAAAGTTATTGAGATTTGTATATGATAAGGAATTGCATGCTAATGATGATGAATTTGCTAGTGTGTATGGAGTGTGTGAGAAGCCATCGTTTGGTAAGTGCTATAGACTAAATTGGTATTTGTTTAGAAAGAATGAACTTTGTGAGCCTACTAGTCTTATGTGTGAGATGCTAGTGCATAGATGTGGTTTGTTGGATCATTATGCTGTAAAATGCATTTTAGACGTGTTGCATGAACGTTTATAGTAGTATCATTTGTAATTCATTAACATTTTGTATGAACGTTTGTGGAAGTATTTTTTATCATTTATTGAGTTTGCATATAGTTGGAGTGGTCATTTTGGTGTAAGGAAGACTTTAGATATGTTTCATGAACATTTGTGGGAGTATTGTTTGCCATTCATTGAGTTTACATATAGTTAGAGTGTTCATGCTACTAATACTTTTTAACAGCAACCTGCCCATTCTCTCTAGCTTTCCTCTTCCACCCTCTCCTAGTCATAGGTTTTCCATCAGCAATAAGCTCTAGTCCCCCCCAACCAATGCTACTTCAATCGCTTGCCCCCCTCTCCTATCCTCCCTTAATTTTTCCTTTACATAGTCCACCTTTACGACCTGAGTATCCTTTAACTTCACCTCTTCCCCTACACTACACTCTCCCCCAACCCCTGCATCATTTTCTCCTCTCACCATATCAGATAACATGCCCCCTTGACTTCCTCCCCCCATCCTTTTTAGTGCCCTCCTCATCTCCCTCTTCTTCCACATTTGTATAAAAGTTGCTAGCTCCATTTCTTGTGTCTTTATAACCCTCTCTTTCCTTCATTCTGTAACCTGATTTAGCCTCAACCTTCAGCCACGACCCATATTGATCCTTCCCTTCTCTTTTCCTTTCACATCCCTTACTTCCATGAACCACACAACCATAAGCAAAACAGATTCTAGGCAACTTCTCATACCTTAAAGGAATCCACAGTTTTTCTCCTTTCACAGTAATAAATTGATCTCTAGCCAAGAGTTTGTGAAGCTCTAAACTGATTTGGACTCTTCGAAATCTACCCCATCCACTCCCATCTATCTTCACGTCAACCTCCTCCACCTTGCCAATAGTCTTCCCTATCTGCTTCCCATGGTCTTCATCCATACAAACAAGAGGTATATCGTGCATTTGGACCCAGAACCTCTCCTGTTCAAACTTCAGACTCTGAGAGGGTGTGAATTCCTCAAGCAGTTTCAGTGCTAGCAAGTGTGAATCAATTAGTCATGGTCTCCCACTCCATACCTTGTGCTTATCTGTATGATTAGCAAAAGTAAGAGTAAACATATTATTCCCCAGCTCAACAAACTTTGCTGGCTTACTGACTCTCCAAACTTTCATCATTGTTGTCTCTAACACTTCCTTTCTGATACTCCTTTCCATACATACCCTTCCAACCAATCTACACTCTCATTTATATTGGATTTCTTCTATAACAGTTTTGTTAATGGCTATTGCTTCCCCTTTCTCCTCCGTCAAGCAATCATTTCTTTTCTACCTCATTCATTCTCCTTCCACACTAGACCCTCATCCTTCTCCGTTACCAACTCGAACAAAGTTTCCCTGAGATTTTTCCGTTCTACCATTACGTTTTCAGGCTCCAATAATGTCACCGTAACCTTCCTCCTACTGCAACCACCGTGGGCCACCGTACTATCCGCTGCACACCAGCTACGTACCACCTGCCTCCCACTACAAAAACCGTTAGGATCTCTTGTGGTCCCCATTAAAACTTCACCTCATCCTCCCTTCACGAGAGCAGAGAGAAGACTCAATATATCTAAATCACTATAACTAATACTAATATATAGCTATACTAAATTACTAATAGTCTAATATTAATACTATTATATAGTCTAATATATTATATAGTTATACTAATATATAAGTTTATAACTAATACTAATAGTATAATATACACTATAGTTATACTTATATATAACTAATATTAATCACTATAACTAAATCACTATAGTCTATTAAAGGTATTACAAATACATATAAATTATAATTATCAATTTCTCAAACCATCAGAAATTTTTTTAATTATCATTTAAAAAAAAAAAAGAACTACATTGATTTAAATAGGAAACGATGCTGTTTTCGTCTCCAATACTCCAGGGGGAGTGTCTTCTTGAATAAACCCTAAGGCCTAAATTCTAAAACAAGAAGCACTGAATTACTGAAGTAGAACAAATTGAAACGATGCCCTTCTGAGTCGCTGCATAGACTGCACCCCCCCTCACTGGCCGTCGCATATACCGTGAGCTCACGGCATCGCCTGTAAGAACTCAGCCTCAGCCTGCGACGCACAAACCCTCGGCCTCACCTCACTCTCTCTGTCTTCGATTCCTCATAGTCACGATAATTTGTTTTTATGTTTTTGAAATTACTTTGAAATCTGGTAGATGGTATTTGTTTCATTAGGGTTTTTGAATCCGAAATTTAGGATTTTTGTGATTGTTTTTGTGTTATTAGGGTTTTGTTATTGGGTTTGTGAAATTATTTTGAAATTATGATAGATGGTATTTGTTTTATTAGGGTTTTTTAATCCAAAATTTAGAATTTTTTTGATTGTTTTTGTGTTATTAGGGATTTGTGATTGAGTTTGTGAAATTATTTTGAAATTATGATAGATGATATTTGCTTTATTAGGATTTTTGAATCCAAAATTTAGGATTTTTGTGATTGTGTTTGTGTTATTAGGGTTTTGTGATTGTGTTTGTGAAAATGCACAGAAATTTGGTAGGTGCACAGAATCTGAAATTTAGGATTTTTGTGTTTGTGTAATTGTAATTTAGGATTTTTGTGATTATAATTGTAATTATAATTTGTAATCTGTATAATTTGAAGAACTCCCTAGGTCTTATATTATTGCAATGCAGTTAGTGAGTTATTAAATAAAAGTAAGGTTCAAGTCAAGTCAATACGCTTTGATTTCAATGCAGCAAACATTATTGCAGATTGCAGTTAGTGAGTTATTAATAGCTGCTTAGTTATTAACCTATTATATAGTTATAGCTGATTTTATTAATTTTATTTTTGTTACTACAAATGGATCCTTCAAATGAAACAGAAACACCCGACGATGTTCAACCTTCAATGGAAAGGACAAGGGAATCAATTATGACTAATGATCCGCTTTCTCTCAAATTTAATGCTAGTAAGCCATCTATTAGTCCTGGGAGTGGTAGGAAAATCTGTAATTTGAGATTATTTTACAAAGATTAATACTAAGGATAAGTTGAAACCTAGGGCTACGTATGTAACCTTTGTGGGACGACTTACGCTTATGATTCTAATATAAATGGCACAATATCAATGTTGGGGCACTTAGAAAAAACATGTAAGAAGTCTCCACTTAGGAAAGTGGATAGAAACCAATCTGTATTGGTTTTCCAGTCTAGATCAAGTAGTGGGGGGTTTGTACCTATTGCTTTTAGTGTTGAGGCTTGTAGAGAAACCTTAGCAAAAATGTTGGTTGTTGATGAGCTTCCTTTTAAACGTGTGGAAGGGGAGGGGTTTAAGAAATTTATGCTTGTTGTGCAACGGTGATGGAATGAGATTCCATCATGTGTAACGGTTGCAAAAGATATTTTTAAACTTTATTTGAGAGAGAAAGAAAAGTTGCAAAATGCTCTTAAGGGGAAACACATTTGCCTAACTACAAATACATGGACATATGTGCAAAATTTTAACTACATGTGTCTCACCGCACATTTTATTGATGAATATTGAAAAATGCACAAAAGAATTATCAATTTTTGTAAGGTGGAAAACCATAATGGTGAGACACTAGGTAAAAAAAATCAAAATGTGTTTGATTGAATGAGAGAGACCCAAAATATTTACAATTACACTTGACAATGCAAGTTTAAATAATGGGGCAGTTTTGTATATCAAAAGAAAGACAAGGAATAGAATGGATACGATTTTGGAATATGAGTTCTTGCATATGAGATGTTGTGCTCATATCTTGAACTTGATTGCTTGGTATGGGTTGAAAGAATATGATCAATCAATTGCATGAATTAAAGGGGTTGTGAAGTATGTGACATCATCTCCACAAAGGTGTAACACATTTAAACAATGTTGTTATAGTGATGATATTACTTGTAAAATTAGTGTATGCTTAGATGTAGCAACTCGTTGGAACTCCACTTATATGATGTTGGATAGGGCTAAAAAGTTTCAAAAAGCATTTCAACGGCTAGAAGATGAAGATTCGGGATATGTTAAGAACTTTGGGGAGGATGATAGTGAGGATGATGATGGTTTTAGTGAGTTGGATAAAGGAGGGACATCCAAGTTAGGGCCTTCAACCATGGATGATTGGGATAAGAGTAGCTTGTTTGTAAAATTTCGAAAATTTTTTCACGATGTAACCTTGCGTTTCTCGGATGCCAATTATGTCACTTACAACTGTTTTGTATTTGAGCTAGCGATAATTCAAGCTGCAATTAATTTGGAGTGTGCGAAAATGCCTCATAATTTAAGGACAATGACATTTAGTATGAAATTTAAATGTGAAATATTGAAAAAATCTTGAGAAAATGAATCTTTTGTTATATGTTAGGTTGGTTCTTGATCCTGAATATAAAATACGTTGTCTAGCATTTATTTTTGAAGGAATATATGAGGATAATAATTCAAAAGTTCTTATGTTGGTGGATCGGGTTAAATATGCCTTGACTCGTTTATACGATATTTATTGTGAAAATGAAGGAAGTGGTATTGGGGCAAAAGATAAAACTATGAGCCAATCAAGTGAGGAAAGGGCTAGTACTACAAATTCAACAACTAGGTTAGGTCAAGGTGATTTCAAATCATTTATCCGTAGACAAATTAAGCAGCATTTGAAGTCAGAGAACTCTTTGGAGAGTAAATTTGAACTGGAGAGGTATTTATCTGAAAAATGTGAAGAAGATGATGCGGCATTTGACTTGTTGACTTGGTGGAAGATTAACTCCACTAGATACCGCATGCTTTTAAGAGTTGCGTGGGATGTTCTTGCAGTTTCGATATCTACAATGGCCTCTGAGTCGGCTTTTAGCACAACAGGTTGAATACTTCCGCAGTAGCCTATCTCCACTTATGGTAGAAATCCTTATTTGTACACAAAATTGGCTCCGTTCTTCTGCTCCGATTAACATTCACACTTTAATGGATGATGCTGAAAAGTTTGAGAAATTTGATATAGGTATGGAGCATCATTCACCTTTTTTTTAACTGTCTCTAAAGTGTATATCATATTAATAATTTATTTTAATTATTATGCTTATTATTTTTTTCCCTTTTGTGTAAAGCTTATAGAAGACGTAGGGGTTCTTCAAGATCTACTTCTTTGGCTGGAGATGATTAAATTTAAGGTAGGTCAATTTGTATAACATCTTTCCTTAATTTTTTTTTTTTTCATTTGATGAATTACTAACTTTTTTATTGGAATTAACTGTTTGATTTATTTTCATACAATTGCAAGGTTTGTTGAATGGACTATTGGAGCTGGTGGCTTGGTGCATAGCTTTTTGTTCTAGTTGTAAAGTTTTTTATTGGATGTTGTTATAATTTGAACTTTTAATTTGAATTTGTAATTTGGACTTGTAATTTGTTAGACTTTTAGATTTGTAATTTAGACTTTTGGTATTTGGACAGGTAATTTTTTGAACTTTTTGACTTGTAATTTAGACTTTTGAAATTTGGACTTGTAATTTGTTTGACTTTTAGATTTTTAATTTAAACTTTTGGACTTATTTTATTCCATAAAAGATTTTTCTTTTTATTGCAGAATTTTTTTTTTCATTTTTTGTAGTAATTATATTTATATGTTTGTAGTAGATTTTTTTGGTAGAACAGATTTTTGAAAATCAATTTTTAGTAAAGCAGATTTTAATAAATCAAATTTGTTTTTTAGTAAAACAGATTTTTGTAATAGTAAGAGATTTTGAAATAAAAGTATAAAATATATATGTTTAAAGTAATTTTTTTTATAAACATATTTTTAATGACAAACTTAGATTTAAAAAAAATCAGAAAGTCAGACTGGACTAAAAATCAGTAAAATTAGAAATATCAATTTAGAAAAACAACTGGTGTGTAATCAATTTAAAAAAATATAAAATCATTATATACCGATTCGATCCTAAATTTTATTTAAAATCAGATCGGACCGGTTCAATTTATGAGCAGCAAGATATTGGAACTCCCACGTGCGAACAGAACTATGTCTAGCGGGACGTTCCAGACATCATCGGAGTATTAAAAGCTCTTCCTTCCCCCAATTTTTCTTCTCGATTTGCCCTAACAATTCAACGACAGAAATGGGGAAGCAACCGGTGAAGTTGAAGGCGGTCGTTTACGCGCTCTCCCCCTTCCAGCAGAAGGTGATGCCTGGTCTGTGGAAAGACTTGCCCGGCAAGATTCACCACAAGGTCTCCGAGAACTGGTTCAGTGCTGTCCTCCTCCTCAGCCCCCTCGTCGGCACGTACACGTAATTCCTTCCTTTCACCACTCTCTCTCTCTCTCTCTCTCTCTCTCTCTCTCTCTCTCTCTCTCTATTTATCCAGATCAAATTTTGGTTTTATCTATGTTTTCGATTGGTTAAGTTCTTCTATGCGAAATTTTCGAACCAGTGACCTCGATTAGATTCTGTGTTATTAGATATATGATTTAGGGATTTACTCTTGCGTTGAAAAGTGAGATTCAGGTTTTATATGAGTGACTGGGATTAGATTGAGAAGATTGGAGACGGCTATTCTATGAGAATACATATTTTCACTGGTGGACTAGGGATGCTGTGTCTGTGTTTCATGTATGGTTTCCCTTGTACGTATTGCTGATCATGTTAATAGCTAGAACATAAAAATATTGTAAATTTTCAGAATTTGAACTACCTGTAGAAGTAATCCTTTGTGGTTTATTGTCAGCGGCTGGATCCTTCTCCCTGTGCTCACCCTCTAGGCTGGCAGACCATACGTTATTCTCTACGGAATATGAAAATGGAAGTTTTGCTAATGTGAAACCTTTATATAGAAAATCATTTTAGTATTCTCGTAACGAGCTCCTAACTTGCTTAGATTATTGATTATTTCATCTGATGTCACCTCAGCAATCATAATTTTTTGAGCTAAGGTATAAAAATCCTGATGGAAATCGGTAATTACATTATTTATTACGCTAACTTGTATTGCATTGTAGGCTACATGTATAACCTGTTTCGGCAGACAAAACCAATAATCAATGGAAACTTGATTACAATGTTTGTGTGTGTTCACAAAGATGTGTATTAAATTGAAGAGAAGTTACAACTAGATATTTTGGAGATTAGAAGTGATGAAGAGATGCGTCTTATTATGAAAGCAGCTATGAATGCTAGCTTTACATGCATGTCTTAGATTTATGTTTAGTTGGTAAGTGTATGTGTCTATTAGTTTGTCCATTGTTGGACCAAATTTGGAAGAGTTTGCCAGTAAATGTTTTTTTGATACATGGTATTTGTATCTCATAAAGTTCTACTCTGTTTACATGATATCGAGGTTGTATGTCTTGTTGTGGTTGGTATAGCTTTTGAATTAGTTATGCCGGGCTTTCCACTATCATCTTCAGAATCTGCCATTTTCCAATTATCCCCTGGAATAAATCTAAATACTGGCTCCGGGCATGCAAGCCCGTAGGGGAAAATCTCACTCATCTCGGGTAGAGGAAAGAGTTTTTTATTGTCCAAAAATCATAATAGCACCCCTAAACCCCTTAAACGCGATCAATAAATGGATATTGTCTGAAAATGGCTGGGTGGTGCATTTTGGAGCTTTAGAGAAGAAATGGTTGGGTTAGAAATAACAGAAACTTGGATTCCTGAGATCCTACAGTTGGGATTTTTCTCTCACTCTGGACTAAAGTAGCAACAGTCGGTCAAATGTTGTGAGATTTCAGATGGTGGATCTTTAGAGAAGAAGTGACTGGGTTGGTCTTGCCGAGGGCTTGTGCACCCCCGGGATTAGTCGGGATTAGGGGTGTAACCGGTCCGGTCCGGTTTTGGACAAAATCTTAGACCGAACCAGTATAACCGGTTTTTTTCAAAACCAATTACGCACCGGTTACCATCCTAAACCGGTACTTCCGGTTTTACTGGTTTCCGGTCCGGTCCAGTCCAGTTTTCCAGTTTTTTAAAATGTAAATTTGACATTAGTATAATATTAGACTATTAGATAGTTATATATTAGTATATATTAGTATTAGTTATAAACTATATATTAGTATAGCTATATAATACATGATCAATTATATTTTCATTTTTAAGATTAAACTTTTATTTTATAATAATATTATCTTATATATAATTATATTAATAGCATATGATCTAACAAATTACAAATGTTTATATTTAAAATTAACATTTTATGTTATAATTTATAAATTATAATATGAAATTATTTCATATATGATATATAATTATATTATATATTTCACATATAATTATAAATTATATATAAAACTTATATATTAATATATATAAAATATTATTTTTATATATATTTTATTAACCGGTCCGGTCCGAAAAATCCCAAAACTGGAACTGGACCGGTTTCGGCCGGTTTATAATCCGGTTCCGGACCGGACCGGTTCAAAACCGGTAAAATTGGTCCGGTTCGGGCCGGTTTGCCGGTTTAAATTTACATCCCAAGTCGGGATGCTATTCCGGACACCCGGTGCCAATAAAAAAAATGACTGGATTGGTCAGAAAGGGTGAGTTTCAAACAGTGAGTTTTAGAGCAAAATTCAAATATGGCGTGAATTTCGTTTGCAAATGGTGTCTTTCTGTGGATTTGACGAATTGCAGTAAGCCATTGTGCTTAAAAAAAAAGGTGACACGATAGGCATGTAAGCAGTGTGCCCTGGGTGTGCACACCCGGGGCTTGTATATGGACAA
>QEOT01005272.1:25654-40787 GCA_003123785.1 Pterocarya stenoptera | reverse complement strand
TTGTTATTACTATCATATCCATATTTGCATGAATAAACTTCCTACGGGAAAGCATCCACTTGTCCATCTGAAGCCTAATAAGTTACGAATAAATGCCATGTCTTTACCATACATGCCTTCAGAGAATAGAAATGGCCAAAAACACATAAACACACAAGTTTCAGAGCAAAAAATTATGAAACTTGAATGCCTATAAAAGGAAATTAGAAAAACAAGCCGAGAGCCGATCGTCAAGGTGTCGGGATCCAGCAATGATGCCTCAAGACTAAAACCACGAAATAAATACTGCTCTAGACAGAATGCAATACTTAGAAGTGGCTTTAGTCTGTGTCAGACAGCACACAATCTGGGGGAAGCCACACATCCCCAAATGTTGATTTGGCACTCCAAGCTTGTGTCCTGCTCACATAGGACACACTACACAGGACGGAAGTTGCAACCATATAAAGAAATCTCATGCAATAACTTCTTTGCATGAATTCTGAATCTACTTAACAGAACTATTAGTTTATCACTCAACAAATAAATTGAGTTTTAATGAATATAAACATATCTAAAAGGAAATGATGATGTTGACCTTAAGACTCACAGCAACATAATTGCTGGACGGGTCCAGAACAACATTTCCTGTTATGAGAACATGTGAAACAAAGCTCTAGACACGAAACCGATCTTCAAGAGATACTATCAAAACCTAAAAAACAGTATATCGTTAACACAATACAAATCACAAACAACGCATTTAGGTTATTTGAAATCAATGAAATCCATAAAACACACTACCGAGAGGGTAACAACATACGCACCATATAGCCTATTCGATACTGATCAGATCACCAATTGACTTGCAGAAGACAGGCTAAACATGGGGAGAAGGGAAGTGTAAAAGATGAATGCCAATGAGACTCAATAAAAATACAATTGGGACAAGAAAATCAGATGCATCTAAGATAACCCAACTGCAAAATTGATCGAGATAGTGTGATAAGCATATACGGGAAATAAATATTTGGAGAACAATGATTTTTTTAAGAACCTGACTATATTTTCTGCACACCACAGATGAGACAATCTTGGAAGTCAGAAAAAATAAGGCCGGCAATATTTTCAGATGATATAAACAGATACAAGAAAGGAAATGGAAAAAAATGATAACAAATCTCCGAGCCAATAGATTTTAGATATCCACCTAAGATTCTTGTCAATCTCCAAAACGTATCAACGTATACAGAAAGAATCAACACACAGGCAGCTTGTAAGAAGAGCAACCCAACAGCAACAAACAGCAGAATACAAGGTACCTTATTATGATAAGCTCGTTTGACAGAGTCTCAAGGAAGACAACTGCTGCTGCCTGGATCCTGAAATTCCACGACTACTAGAAAATTCAACGAACCAACGAAAATAAATCCGCTTTATTAGATTTTTATTTTTTAATTTGATCGGTTCCAGGAAAATGTAATGCTATGTAAGGATAAGTCAGGAAGACCGATCATAAAAACTGTTCCATCAAAACGATCAGAGAATGTAGGAACAAGGTGAGGAGGCCGATGGGCGATAAGGCAAAGAGAGCGAGAGGTTTGGAAGAAATAGTAACTGAAGAAAAATGGAAGATTTTATCATATATAATAAACATAGTATTATTACAAGAATTATTATTACAGATATTTTGATAAACACGAATAATTTTTACAAACATTGATGTTGCCGTGAATTTTATCAAATTCTTAATCGTTTTCATTATATTCTTAAAAATACAGATATTAAAGAAAATAAGAAAAAGAATAATATTCAAACCGGATGGCCTCCACATTTCGTTCATAGATCCATCCATACTATTGGCCAGCCCAGTCCTCACCTCTACCCTCCCACTTCTTTTATCTTCTTCCTTTTCACCCTAACCTCTTTCTTTTTTATTTATTTATTTATTATTATTATTATTTTATTTAAGTGGTACTGTGGTAGTATGTCCTATTAATTTAAGAAAAGTTATTATCGTCAGTCATTTTTCATCATTCTACATTCCACACCTTATAAAAAACATCCCACACTATATGAAAAAATTATAAGTGTGGCGTGCGAGAGTGAATAGTAGTTGATGCATAGTAAATTCCTTAATTTAAAGTGTTTTCCTCAGTATAAATTAGTGTGTAAATATATCACTTGTTACAAGAATTATTATATTCTTAAAAGAATTAAAATATGAAAAATTTTATTCATCATCGACACACTACACACCACATTTTATTTGATTTTATTTTTTCTTAACAAATATGTGGTATATGGATGATGAGTAAAATGATTCAATTAGTTTAATAAGAAAAAAATAAAAAACAAATAAAAATAAATGTGGTGTGTGGTGTGTGAAGATGATAAATAGCAAAGCTCTTAAAATATATATATAAAAAATCTTATGATAGTTGAGGTGAAATTGAGTGCATCAATAAGAAGAGAAGTGTTATAACCACAAAATGATTATATAAAAATAAACTCACAAACTGAAGTAATGTGATAGATTCGTTCGATTTATTTTACGATAAAAATAATTTATTACATTAAAACGCGTTAGCTTGTAAATATATTTTTGTAAAATTTTTTTGTGATTAAAATATTTTTCCAATAAAAATACTTCTATTGAAATTAGGGAGGCTAATTTTTTGGGAGCTCTCTTAATTTGATGGCACAACTCAAGGAACCTTTGGTAATATATTGTTAAAACTTCAAAGATGTCAATATTTTAAATATCAATTGATATGACTTAAAATAGTAAACAACATTCTTCATATATAATTTTATTTACTTAAAATGTATTATATTAAATTATACTTCTGAAAATAATAAATATAGAAATAGGAGTAAATATTTATTTAAATGAATATCAGAATATCAAAACAAGAACTGATTGTGATCCAAAAAAATTAATTAAATTGATATTAATTAGGCTTTTTAGCCTTTGGTCATTGGACTTGTCAAATTACGATGTGAACCAAAGACGTGTTCATGACGTGTAAACAAAGATTGCTCCAAATAGAGGGGCATGATCGTCATATGAGGTACTTGCAGTTGCCGATGTGGTCGGTACGAACCGAAAAGAATTTTAACTTTAACATAAAAGCGGGAAAGATGTTCCGTGACACCCATCCACGCACGCACTGGCCTTTGTTTTGTACGTGGGTCCATATTACATAACACATATATGCATCCAAATTATCTTACGAAATTTTAAACAAAAATTCTAAGTTCAATCATTATTGTATACATTTTATGCATTTCACTGATGTGATTAATTGTATCATTTTTTTAATATAAAATAATTTATTTGACCAATTATATCAATAGAGTATGTAAAAAATACGCAAAAGTGACTGTATATAACAAAATTCAAATTTAAATCGCATGACTAAGTCCATGCTTATCCAAGTTAACTCGAGACCAAACTATGCCAAGATATACCAAACAATAGTGAATTAATTATATACAGATTATATGTTACTAAGATAGATTAGAATGTACGCGTTTCTCTTTCGAAATTGACATAAACCATATATAAGTCTTGTTGGAATTAGATTCATCATGTTATTCATGTCACGTGTATTGTAATTGAGCACGTTATGAATCCAACGAATTGAGTCAGATTCCTCTTTTTCCATTATTGATCATTTCATTGTCTCGTTTATTAAAAAAGAAAGAAGAAAAAGAGTGCATTATATGGATGCATTATTCCGTCTACGTACGTCTGTTGAAAAAAAGGATGTTTTGATCGGTTTGGAAGTCAATAATTGGTTGGGTGTACCTTTGATGAGAAAATTCACGTGAGGTCTTTAGAGTAGTTAGTATGTGTGGATCACATGGGTTAATACAACTTGTACGCTAAAAGTAGTGCTTTTCCTATAGTCGTCTTTCCTTTTAATGATTCGGATCTTATAAGCCACCATGACCCAATATTACTCGGACTTAGCCATAACTGTTCACCCTTAATAATTTGTTGATTTTTTTTTTTTTTTGCAAGTTTTCTGTTAGGTAGTGTTATTAGTACGAAAAATAATATTTACAGTCATGTGTTGCGTAAGTGTTACGTATTCATTTTGAAAAAAAAATAAATAAATATGTGATCCACATGAAAAAATTAATTTTTTAATGATAAATTTTGCTCTTTTTCAAAAAGAGTGTGCGAAACTTATACAATCTATAATTGCATCTAGCATTACTCAAATCTGAGTTCTCTACTTGTACTAGCTAGCTGTTCAACAAAGGTAGCATTTTTGAGTCAGTCCTTCATATATTTGGTCCGACTTGTCTGCATTTTTTAAAATTAATTCAACACGCTTAATTAGGTTGATTAATAAGCCTAACTTTTTTTTTTTTTTTCAATACAGTGCTGGACAGCTATATATTAAAATTACGTTAACAACTCAGCTCTTCTTGGAGTGAGGAGGAGGGACCGGGTGGATGTGGGTGAGGGGGTCAAGAAAAGAAAAGGTATATATTATTATATATGATAGTTTTTTTTTTTTTTCGAGTAAATATATATATGATAGTTAATTGTTGATGAAATGTGTGCTAATAAGTCAATATTGTGCCGATATTGTTACTTTAACTTGCGGCATGAGAAGTAAAGAGACTTTCTCGGATGATTGCTGTGTTATTTTTTAAGGATTTAAATTTTTACAAAACAATATTAAATGTTCAATAAATAATATAGGATCGAGTTTATATATCTATTTCTCTCATTTTAGGCCTTAGCTAGAGTTTGGAGGGGAACTTTCGAGGATCCAAATTCATTTTATAATTCCATTTGGCCATTGTGGAGAGCCTATAATGGTAGAGAAACCTATTCTAAATAAACAAGTTCAAATGTAAAAGGAACCTAACATGAAAGACTCTTAGCCAAGCATAAGAAGTTGGGGTATCAAGAAGTCCGACCAAGTTAAACGTACGCATGTAATCACTTACGAAAAAATAAGGATCCTATGCAGATACGTAACTAGTTCAGCCACGGGATTACATCCAAAAAATCTAGTTTGACGCCCTGATAAATTTTGCATCAGATAAGCATTATAACGAGATTCTACATATATATCAGGTAACCCTCAATAGAGAAGAGGGCTCTCTCTGGATTTTTCTTTGACTATTAACTCATTCCAAAGCTCTAAACTGACTTAAGCATCGGAGTGTTCCCAGGTGAACCAGACCGACCTCTCTTTGATCTTTGCGCAGGTTGACAGTGCAGATTGGAAGTAAGACACGTCCTCTACATGCCATTGCAAATGAAAATATAGGTGAAAAATGTACAAAGTCTTATTGCTAGCTGTTACATTTTGTGAATCTAGTAGAGCTCATTTTCAAAACATAAATACTCTATTTTCAAAACAATGCATATAGCTATGTAATATAGTGGTATCAGATGTTGAACAATATTGATTAGGAGGAACTAGGAAGGCTTTTCTTTATTTTTATCTTTCTCAGTTATATCTATTATATGCCATGTCTTAAGTGGCTACCATTTAAGTTAATGATAAAAAGTCATTAAAAATGTGTGAAACCAATAAGTATGATTGGGGATATCAAATTTATTATGAAAAGTAGCATCACTGATTGATCAGTCCACAATTTCTTGTCATTGATACTAAAATTTAAATTCTAACATAACCATCCTTTTTTTTTTTTTTTTAAATTCTAACATGGTCTAATATGTATTATTTAGGCAACTTAGACAATTGTCCAAGGCTACTAGTGGAAGAAGGCCCTCCAAAAAAACCTAAGGAGAATATTTTAAAAAGAAAAATAATATCCAATTAAAAATTTAATTAACTCAAATAGAGAATATCAAAAATATTAAATAGATATTATATCATTATTAGTTTTAAAAGTATCCTACATAATAATTATTTCAAGTACTCTGCTTCTAAGAATACATTTCTCTTTTGTCATTATTAGTTTAATATATAATGTGAAAATCATAAATAGCAAAATCTAATTTTGAGTGTTCATTAAAATTTTTTGCATAATCCTTTGAAGAGGAAGGATCTATTTTTTCCCAAATGTGTAGGTTGTTTATAGAACTTCATTGACAATAATAATTATAATTGCTTTTAAGACACGTTTGAATGCTAATAATATTTCAGAATATATGTAAATAGTATTAGAATAGTTTTTGTATAATAATGAAATAGTTAGCGTTAAGATATTTGATTGGGTTTTGAGAAAGAAGAGAAAAAAATGAATTTGAGAATAGTTGAGAAAACATGAGAACAATTGTGTTCCCAAACGAGCCCGCTACGTTTGGATGTTGAGATGAGCTGAGTTGAGTGGAATTGTGAATAATAGTATTTTGTGGGTCTCATTGAGATGAGTTTAACTTTTTATGTTAAAATGTATGACGTAGGTAGAGACAAGTTTAACTTTTATAAAAAATTGAAAAAGTAGCAAGTTCTATCAATGATTGGTTTGAGATGAATTGAAAGTTCAACTATCAAATGCAAGAGTCGGCCTCGTTTATTTTCACAAACTATTTTATATCATCTAATCATTACAACTTTTTTAAATTCTCAAATAAAATACAATAAACAATTCAACTTTTTTAAATCTCAAAACAAAAATTATATTAAAAAATTATATTCTAACAATATTTTATTCAATTTTATTCTCTAAATTAAAAATTTTAATAAATAGTTAAAAATGTGGTATAAAATTTTAATAAATAATTTTACTTTGCAAAAAGACAGCAGTTATTTTTAAATAAAAATCTAATATAAAATTTGAAATAAAAATAAATTTATTTAACTTTACTTTTTAAAATAAAAAAAGCATCAACCAAAATTTTAGTTTTAGGCCCAAAGCCTATTAGCCGGCCCTGCTTCATCGACTCAAAGCTAATTGCCGAGTGTATACAAGACCTAACAATGTCCGGACACATTTTTCTGTTTAATAAAAATATAATTTTATTGCATAAACATTTTAATGTACAACATCCAAACACTCAAAATAATTTTTTTTTTGAATGAAATTGACATCATTTATTCATCAGAAAAATTTACATTCATAACCGAATACATGTAGGAATATCCTCATATCAATCATTACCTCATAAACCAATTAATACATTTGAAGTTCAATTAATACACTTTTTTCTTTTATGGTTGATATGGTCTTTGCTACTGCTAATACTTTCTACAGACAAATATCTAAGAGACAGCATTCTGTCTAAACAGAGACTTAACTTCACATTTCATAGAAAGAGACTATTCAATCTCTACAGAAAAATGTCCAAGAGACGAACTCTTTTTTTTTTTTTATTTACTATACAATAAAGAAAATAATAAGTAAATCAGTAAGATAGAGGTAAAAAATGACGGATTATAGTTTTGCTCAATTTCGATAGATTTCGAAATCTGTGACGTTGAGTGAAAACAACACATTTGTCTCTTTTCAACCAAAAAAATCAAATCTAAGAAGATTTGATGGTGGCGATGGTGATTCAACGCCAAAATGATATATATTTTTTGAGTTTTACTAGGTACAATCGGGATGTGCAAATGGGGGGTAATTGGGCTATATCTGACAGTTTATATAGAATAAAATATAATAAAAAATAAAAAAGTAAAAATAAAAAAAAACAAAAAAAGAAAGAAAGCTCATCGTAAACAGACCTCGTTCTCTTTCTTCTTCCATTTCTTCTTTTCTCATCTCTCTTATTTTTTTCCTTATTTTTTCCTTGCATATAGTTTTTTTGGATAAGTTCTTTTTCTTCCTTCTTCATACACTAACCCGTGCATTTATTGCAAGCAACTTTCTCTCTCTCTCAGCTTTCTCTCACAACCTTTCTTTTGTCAACTTTCTCTCGCAACCTAGTCTCAATGTATCCATCAGAACCCCAACTTCACCCAGTTGCAGCAGATCTTCTCTCATTCAGGCATTGATTTTTGTTTTTCTCATGTAATTTTATTCTTTAATTGTTTTTATTTTGTTAAGCATCATTAATAACAAGTTAGCAAGTTGAAAAGTATCTGAATGAGTAGCACTTAATGCATGAATAGTGGGCTGAAATGCCACCCCCAGTAACATTTCCAACATTTTTCAACAATTCTGGAAATAATGTGGGTTCACTTATTTCCATAAGGAGCACTGAACATGATAAAAAATGGAACAAACAACACTTCTCACCTTCACCAGCTCCACTCTTTTTCCACAGTTTTTCAACCAAAATCACAAAGTTTTGACAGCAATTCTGCAATTTCCTTACCCTAAACTAAACTTAATAATTACGACCAATGAAACCAGTTAGTTCTCCAAACACACTAACCAATATATGTTTGACCTTGATGGGCTCTTTTATACTTTCACAACTAGGTATGTCCGTAGAATGTTAATCAGGATAAGAAAATTTTCAAAGTGGGGTGGACCCAGAGAACAAAAACCGTCACCCTTCTGCATAGATACTAGGTAGTATCCCCAAACAACCAACCTTGCTTCACAACCACGAACCACCACCACTTTGGGATGTAACTGTCCCAACTTTACTCACCTATATTTTTGTGAAGTCAAGAGGTCCTTAATCAAACCCAAGCATAATAGCATCTATTTTTCAATAAAGAGAAGAAAAATTTTCGCAGGTGAGAACCTAGAGCATGAGAACAAAGGCAATGTCAAGAAAATTGTATTGAAGAAAAAAGCCTATCTGCATCTCCATCTTTAATTAAAGATGGATATCTAGCCGTTTGTGACATTTTTTAAACTAGCCTTTCAATCCATACTCGTACATAAACACTTGGACTTGATTAGAAAAAGAGAGGAAGGATTACAACAGATAAAATTGATAGAGAGAGAGAGAAAAACGAAATGGAGAGAGGGAGGGAGAAAGAAATGAAAATTTTATTAAATGTGGGCGTCAGTTGCAAGCCAGTTACACCAGGCGGTTGCAACAAGTATTTTTTATACAATTCTTCTACATACAATCACTTGACGCAAGCGGTGGGGAGTCGCTGACACCACGTTAGCCCAAAAAAAGAAGATAAAAAGACAAAAGGCGCAAAAGAAGAAAGAAGAAAGATAAAACAACGCTTTTCGATTTCGTCGAGCTTTCTTCTTTGTGTTCGATCGTCTGTAACCCATCGACCCATGCAACCCTATTTTCCTCCTTTACATCCCAACCAAATCTACTTGATTTGCATCAAACTTTTTGAGGTTCCAGATTCCATGGCTCTTCTTCGCCGTTATAGTTCCTCGCAACGGCCATGAGAAGAAGCAGAGAGAAAGAAAGCATATACATTATCTGAATCTTGCACCCAAAGATCTCACATATCGGATCTTAAAGCTTTTAACTTTACTTTCATTGATTAGCCAAACAAACAGTGAAGCTTAAAAGCAAGCTAGAAAGCAGAGATCGTCCTAAAAGCAAAAGCTGTACAGACTGAACAATGGAGGTAGAAAAATGGGTTTCACCATGAGTCTGAATCTACTACTTCTCGTAGACATGGTGGCCACCAACATTCTCTCCCGCTACCATTTCTCCTCTACAATTCAAATCTATAAGAAACCCCCCAGCTTCACCTCTTGTCCCTGATTGACTTCTTCACCATCTCAACAACATATGCGCCACCATCAACCACCTCACCCGCCTCCAACCCACTCCCAATCCTGCTACCAAAGCCGCCGTCGCTGCCACCACCATACCATCAGATCTCCTCCTCTACTCCCTCCTCTCTCCCATCGCCACCCCCCACCACTACCACCTAGACCTCCTCCACCGATATATGAATTATATCCCATTCTCTCTCTACCCCCAGGACTCCGACGGGGTGGTTGAGTCCCTCATCTTGCATGGCTGCCGCCTGCCATCCACTCCCTCGCCGCCGATGCTTCTCTAAAACCCCACCAAAACCCACCTCGTCTCTTTCCCATCAAAACCTACCAAACCGCCTCACCGTGCCGTCGAGGTTTCTTTGGCACTTCGAGGGGATGGACTCGTCGTCTTCGACGGGATGTGCTTCGTGGAAGGATCGTGAAAGGGAGTTCTTGAGGAGTGGGAATGAGAAAGAGAGTAAACGCAGAGAGGGAGGGGGACTGAGGAAGAGAGGACACGCAGAGAGGGAAGGGGACTGAGGGAGGGAAACTGAGGGGGATGTCTCAAACGGTGCAGTTTTGGTGTTTTTGTTAAATGAAGCAGTGTGTTTTGTTTTTTCCACATCAGCACTATTTACACATCGACTGTATGAGTCGATTGTATCCAACATTTTTNTATATGCGCCACCATCAACCACCTCACCCGCCTCCAACCCACTCCCAATCCTGCTACCAAAGCCGCCGTCGCTGCCACCACCATACCATCAGATCTCCTCCTCTACTCCCTCCTCTCTCCCATCGCCACCCCCCACCACTACCACCTAGACCTCCTCCACCGATATATGAATTATATCCCATTCTCTCTCTACCCCCAGGACTCCGACGGGGTGGTTGAGTCCCTCATCTTGCATGGCTGCCGCCTGCCATCCACTCCCTCGCCGCCGATGCTTCTCTAAAACCCCACCAAAACCCACCTCGTCTCTTTCCCATCAAAACCTACCAAACCGCCTCACCGTGCCGTCGAGGTTTCTTTGGCACTTCGAGGGGATGGACTCGTCGTCTTCGACGGGATGTGCTTCGTGGAAGGATCGTGAAAGGGAGTTCTTGAGGAGTGCGAATGAGAAAGAGAGTAAACGCAGAGAGGGAGGGGGACTGAGGAAGAGAGGACACGCAGAGAGGGAAGGGGACTGAGGGAGGGAAACTGAGGGGGATGTCTCAAACGGTGCAGTTTTGGTGTTTTTGTTAAATGAAGCAGTGTGTTTTGTTTTTTCCACATCAGCACTATTTACACATCGACTGTATGAGTCGATTGTATCCAACATTTTTGTTTTTGATATTTGATAGAATATTGATTGCATGTTTTCTTAACAAATTATGACCAACAAAATCAATCCAAAANGTGCTAACTGGAATGCTTTTCTATTCGTTCTGCTGAATATAATACATTTTTGTTTTGCTACACTTTTTGTAGTCCACAAAATGCAGTTATTTTCTGATAATGCTACTTCCAAAATGTGCTGTTTTATCTTTCTTGTGCATGAACTTGCATTCTGTTATGTTTTATAGACATTATGATATATTTTGGCTAAATCTGATAAGTTATTTGGACTTAAACAACATATGAATGCATGTGTGCACGTTCTATCTAAATATGTGTGTTTTTGGGTATAACAATCTCTCACCCCCCCCCCCCCCCCNTGTCCCTCACCTCAGTTGGAATTGGCTTTGATACCATTTGTCATGATCCACGGAAAGCCGAAGTTATATTTAGGCCCATACTCTAAAAGGACTAGTCAATATTATTATTGGAGCTCCTATTACTTATAAAAAAAATATATTATTGGATTTCCTAGGAATCGTTATAAAGGGAAGAACTTCTTATTCCAAGCAATGTGGGGACATCATTCATGATCTTCCCATATTCAATACATGTTATTACATTTAGTCACAGATATCACAATCTTTCACTAGACTGATAGTATATGAACCATACAATTTTTTTTCTTGATGGCTTGCTCTGAGTTGTGCCAGTGCATAACAGAACAAGTTTTTGATGGAAAACAGGAGAAAACGTGGTCAGATTCACACATCTAATCACTACTAACAACCCTTGGGTTTACAAATTCTGCACATGCTGATTATATGTGTTGGCTTGAGAAAGCCCTTTATGGGTTTAACACTTTTGTGCTTGGTTTTTCCTATTATTTTCTATCAAATTAGAGAAACAGGACAATATTTCCATGATACAGGCTAAAAAACAGTCACCAATCATGCACTGAAAGGGAGATGTTCCCAAGCCTTCATTTAACACCATTTGTGTTCTACCTGACATGTACGTAGTGCTTTATGCAGCGGAATGAAGAATGAAGTTTGCTCAATGTTTATTAGCAATATATAGATCGCCATATTAGTTCATAGATTAGGTGCCCTTGATGGTTCCACTTCAAAGAATAAATCGCAACATGGTAAAAATAGTTAATACTGTAGACACCATTACATTGCATTAGTTCTGATATAAGAATAGCTCTGCAGTCAATATTACTTGATGATACTGATTACTTTGTTTGCAGAGATGCTCTTGATGCGTTGGGGTTGGTTCGTTACTGCTGTAGGCGAATGCTAATGACTCATGTCGACCTCATTGAGAAGCTTCTGAATTACAATAGTAATCTCTCTCTCTCTCTCTCTCTCTCTCTCTCTCTACACACACACACACATATGCCCTGTTTAGGGAAGTGCTTCTGGCTTCATTGTCACCACATTTGCACTTTGTCGCAGCTTTGGAGAAGAACGAAAACAGTTGATGAATGGATTACAATTGACCAGAAGTTGGTTTTACAGAGTGTCCTGTTACCTTTTTTTTGGTCTTTGTGCCTGTCCATGTCTTCCTTGTTTTGTTCAGCCAGATACAGGGGAAATATTTATAGAATGGGTTCGAGTAGATTATGTTGATTTAGCTTCCATCATGAATTGTCTTGACATGTTTAAGGTATGAATGTATCTACTAAATCAAAATGTTTGCTATCAGATGTGGTTATGCTTTCGGATAAATTGATAATCAATTAGATGTACTGATGTGGATTTTGATATAGTGGAGTGTTTATTTTTGATGCGATCCAATGAACACATCTTGTTTTATATTCTTACCCACATCTGTTTTCTTTCACGTCATGGATGGATTCAAGACCTGAACTTGGACATCTATGTAATAACCTTAGAATAGACAAATGATTTTCAGGCTTATAGCAATATGCTCTGATATTTTAGATTCATGTAAGCTGGTTGGTGCCTTGAGAAGGTAACTTTTCCTTCTGGCCAAATGAGGAGTACGCATGCATAAGCTAGACTTGGTTGGCTGCACCAGCTTACCAGTAAAACAAACATCTACAGAAACGAAAGGGTAGTTCTCCCTTGAATCCCAACCCCCTCTCCTCTACAGTCTTGAACCGAAATTCTATCCTCTTCTGGTGGGAAGGGGAGTTTTTTTTTTATAAATAAAATAGAAGAGGAAGTACCCCGCAATTTATTAACTAGCCCTCATTTATGTCAAAGGAATACGGTGATTACAACTAAGGACTCTTAGCAGTAACATTAAAACCAAAATCCACGGAGTCGTAAAATCATTAGTCTCTATAAGGACACCTTGGCGGTTACAAATGGAAATTTCTGTCCTATAGCAAAAACAGGTTACAAACAAATCCAAACTCTAGTGAACTCGAATCCAGCCAGATCTATGTTCATTAGACATTTGACCGGTAGCTGTACGTGGTACTAATCTAAAATCTGCAACTTAATTTGCCTCTCTAAATACTTGGCAACATTCAATATCAAGAGACCCCATTATCTCTGTCACCTTTCCCATACTTTTTTTTAACTTTCCAAGGGATCTTATTTTTCTCCTTCCAATTTGCAACCAATAAGGAATCTGTTTCAAGTTTCAACTTCCAGCTGACTAACGCGTAAATATATGCACAAATTAAAGCCATCAAGTAAAATATCACGCCTCGACCACACTGCCCCGGGTTGGTTTCCTAAGCTACTTCCATCTATGTTTTAACTTTAGTCAAAATGTCTCCTACGAAATCGGGGGAGGAGTCTCTCTTTATTTACTAAAAGAGAAAGAGAAGTTGGATTTATGCAATTATAACTATGCCATATTGAATCTTTATGGATTTGGATTCCCTAGAATTCTTGACTGAACTCTAGGGTCTAGAGTGAGAGAGAAATAAACACATGAAGTGGACCCTGTAGTATTTACAGTTGCTTGAGTGAATTATTCGGATGGCAGAATTTACTCCGGCAACATTAAAATTTTAATGCTCAATAAATGTTGGGGTGTCCACTTCATGTGTATATGTCTCTATTACACTAATATTCTGCCACTTCTTTTGATGATCTGTAGTAAATTTAAATAAGTGGAAGTGACTCTTATCAGAAGCTGGCACCACTTCTGGTTGTTACTCCAGTCACAGTAAAAGCTTCTTTTACCAACAATGTAGGTTTAAATCTAAATCGACCAGATTTTGAATTGCTGGATCAACCACAAAAGTCAGTCATATGATCATTTCCTTGTAGCAATCACTATACTACCATACTTCATTCTAAGCAAGGTATAATGAGATCATCAGGAGAAACCTCTCTCTTACATTATTTCGTGCAAAAAAACCAAGTCTTTTCAATTGGGTAATGGAGAGAAATTGACTGATTTCTCTGAGCTTTATTCGACTGAATGCCAAAGACAAGTGCACCCAACATTTTACTAAATTAACTTTAGAACTACATAAAGAGGAGTTTGGACTTTGGACCCGTGATGATTGTTTTGCAAATGCCCACAATTGCTGTATTTCTTGGTTTAGTACGTCGCTAAAAGAGATGCTCATACTTGTTTTTTCCTTCTTAATGGGAAATGTAAAAGTAGGAGTGTGGGATAACAGCGATACCCGTTCGTATAAATTCAAATAATTTTGTATTTATTATTTTTATAGTATTCGATATATATTATAATTAGTTTTTTAATATTTAAAGAGATTAGGAGAAATCATGCTCCTAATACTATATGTGTCACTTGAATCCTTATAAATATAGTCATTGAAGCCCCGGAAAAGCCTTCTAGAAGTCATCCTGGTGTTTGGTAGGGAAACCCCTTTTATTGAGGTTTTCAGGACTGGTTGGTAATGAAAGGCACTGTAGCATTCAACTTGATCATTGATTCAATGGTCGTAAGAGTCATTATACTCATCATCTCTATATCACACACTATTTAATTTTTTCTTTGATTTCTTACTAAATTAAAAGGATTTTTATACTCATTATCTCTACACCACATATTTGATAAGGGAAATAAGAAAATAAAAAAATTATGTGGTGTTTGGATGATGAGTAGAATCTTTCCTCATGAAAACTAGTAAAGATCAATCAAAAGTGCATGTCCTATTAGTATATATTCACGGAATCAACAAATTTAAATGATCTTAATCGAAGGAAAAGATAAATATTGAGCCTTTAATTAGTATTATAAGTAAAATCTTATTTCTCTCAAAATTCTTAATCCAATCATGTGTATATATATATA
>QEOT01005269.1:76209-92526 GCA_003123785.1 Pterocarya stenoptera | reverse complement strand
TGTCGATAAAGAATGCCAAGATGGTTCAAATGAGAGAGTGAAGAATACTGGCAGTATCCGAGCCCTTGAAACTCAAATTGATTTTCCCTGCTAAACGAAGAACGAGAAAAGCTGGTCTTTGGAGCAGTGATAGCAATTAAGAAGGGATATTGTATTGTTTTTATCTCTGCTCGTAAGAGAGACACAGAGACTTTACAGGGTGTTGTACAAGAAATAATCATCCTCACATCAAGCAAGTTTTTATAATCAATGTTGATTTCTACTTCTACTTGATTAGCAATGCTTAAAAATCGTTCAATTCCTAATGATAGAAGAAAATCCAATTTACTTCCCAGTTCCCTTTGAACTTCTATTACATGATCTGTCATCAAATCCATCACACCTCTTTGTTTTTGTTTTATTTTTTGACCAATACATTTTTAATGTTGTGACCAATAGTTTCCTATAAGTTATTGATACAGAATTAATAAAAAATTAATTGGAAAAATAAATACGTTACAAAATAAAAGCATTAATCACGAAACGGATATGATGGGTAGATACATATCATAGTCGCAATTAACGTTACGGATAAAGACAAAGAATAATCCATAATACATTAAAATAGCTTAAAATCACTAAAAAAAAAGAAGAAAAGAAAAAAAAAAAAAAGGAAAAGAAGGGGCCAGGGCAGGCCACAATAATATTCCTAATCACAGATCATGAACGACAACGTTGTCAACAATGAAGTTGGGTTTCTGTACCAACAGTACCATTATTCGCTCCTTACCTTCTGCAATTTCAGCCATTATTCCCCACTTCACTCCACTTCCCAATCCGTCATTCTCCGAGAATTTCACCACCTCAGCTAGTCTCTCTCTCTCTCTCTCTCTCTCTCTCTCTCTCTCTTTCTCTCTCTCTCTCTGTGCGAATGTTTGTGTTTAAGTTATTGTTTACAGGTTTATTATTTGTGTTTTCTTGTTGTTCAGTTGTTTGATTATTCTGCTGAGATTTTATCCGATAAGAATGTTTTTGATTACTAGAAATTTGTTTTTGATAAGTTGTTTTAACTAGGAATTTCTGCAACAGTTTTATTTCATTTTGCTCAATTTCTAGTAATTTCTGTTCTTAATTAATATATACCTTTCTGTTAGGTTCCCGGGTTAACACCGTCACAAAAACTTCTATAAATGTGTTGCGTGTGTGTTTGCGCTCGCGTCCCAACACTCGCTCACCTGCACGCACATACACATACATGTCTTTTACGTATGTTTTTATAGCCACAGCGGTTTTGAATTTGTGTTCATATGGGTTTGCTGACGTTGCTACAGTACATTTACGTTGTGCCGGAAGAAAGAATTTATTGCTACGTGTGCAGAATCTGGGATACAAGGGTGAGCAACAACCAGTTGATTTGATGGATTCTGAAAAGGATTCTGAAAAGGAAGTTGTGGAATTAAACAGGAACCTTTATCAAAATATCGAGCCATATTGTTCCGGTTTTTTGAAGGTTTCAGACATTCACACAATCTATTGGGAGCAGTCCGGAAACCCAAATGGGCATGTGAGTTTCAATTGCCAATATGGGGATATCTCTTATTTAGACTTTTACAAGCTAGTAAACAATCGGTTTATAGATATCAGGTACTATATATACATCCATATCCNCTAATCACTCTTGAATCCTTGCAGCCAGTCGTCTTTCTTCATGGAGGCCCAGGAGGAGGCACCGTACCAAGTAATCGAAGATTCTTTGATCCTGTTTTTTACCGGATCATTCTATTTGATCAGGTTAGTCTGTGGACGTCTATGATAAATTATTTGTTTCATTGCATTTGAAGTTGCTTTATGACCATGAAATATCATTTCTTTCAGCGAGGTGCAGGGAAAAGTACACCCCATGCATGCTTGGTAGAAAACACAACATGGGACCTCATTGATGATATTGAAAAGCTAAGGGAACACTTGGAAATTCCGGAATGGCAGGTAAATACTTCACATTTGGTCTTTACCCTAAAACAAATTCTGTAACGCTTAGTGGATGTAACTAATAGGTTACTTTCTTTTCTGTAATTATACAGGTGTTTGGAGGGTCATGGGGAAGTACACTTGCTCTTGCATACAGCCAATCACACCCTAACAAGGTGTGTAACTTTATCTCTTTGAACAATATATCTTATTTTGTACATTTTTTTTTTTATCATAACTGTGATTACTTTATAGGTCACTGGCATGGTCCTCAGAGGGATCTTTCTTTTGCGAAAGAAAGAGATAGATTGGTTTTATGAGGGCGGTGCTGCTGCCATATACCCTGATGGTATGTTCTGTACAATTTCTTTGCTGGTTTAATAAATCATTTCCTCTGTATGTGTGACATGAACTATATGGCCTTTCAGATTGATGCCAGAAAGTATTTAAAAGCTTTAGGTTTCAATCGCTCTTATTCAAAATTAAGAATTCCATTAACAAATCTATAAAAGTGCTTCCATAAATTGGCATAAAACCCATCAATCTCTCTAATCATAGTTTTGCTTTTGTTTGATCATCCTTTTAAACATTCCAAGGTTTGGTATTTGCAAGTGGCTGAATGCTTGTGTATTTCCTCTTGTTGTACAGCTTGGGAGCCATTTAGGGATCTTATACCCGAAAAGGAGAGGGGAAGCTTCATTGATGCCTACTATAAGAGATTAAACTCTTATGATATGGAAACACAAGTAAGAGTTGTCTTTAGCTTTTGTATTTGTGCTACACTACCTCTGCGGGATTATCAGAGGCTTCTGATTCTGCCATTGCATCGAATGAATACCACTCCTTGACAAATCATTCCAATGAAAAATGTTTTCAACCTGAAGCTCCTTGTGATGTGGCCTTGGGAACGATATAAGCGTGGTCTACATTAGACAGTACATCTAGGCCTCACATATAAAAGCTCTCAATTCCATCGAAAGTGAGAAATTAAGCCAATGAATCATGTTGACAAAAGTACTTGAAGGCCTTATTGGTTTTGTGGAATATATACATAAAGAAAGATTTAGTCCGGTTTGGATACAATAAGTGTTTCATCTCATCTCATCTCATCATTAAAACTTTCCCAAATTCTCACACAAAATATAATAAACAATTCAACATTTTCAAATCCCAAAACAATAATAATATTACAAAATAATAGTTTAACAATATTTTATTCAACTTTCAACTTTCATCTTATTTCAACTCACTATCCAAACGGCACCTAAGGTTTCTGTTAATGATGTTAGATGAAACATGTTATTCTAACATCTTCAAAACTCTTCCTCATTCAAATATGTGAATTAATTATTTAGTCACCCTACTTATAAAAAATTATATTGTTAATAGCCCCAAACTGTTCCTGGTTAAGTCTTGCAATGCCTAAATGCTGCCAAAGTGGCCGTGTTTCTTTTTGAGAAAAAATGAACTCCTTTGCATTATCCTTTTGACTTGATTGCTTGTGATTCTCTATTGGCTGTTATATTGAAGAGATTATTATTGATTTATTAGCTCTATGCAAATCTCTTAGTATGCAGCTGCGAGAGCTTGGACGAAATGGGAAATGATGACAGCCCATCTTCTCCCTAATGAAGAGAACATCAAGAGAGGTGATGATGATAAGTTTTCACTGGTAAGTTGATTTGTATGAGTGTCATCATTTTTTCTTTTTATGATCCTTAAGCAGCCTGTTTTAGTAAAACTCCCTTTTCCTTTACCATAGCCACTGTATAGGTCAAAATTTGGTACTTCAAAGAATCAAAAATTATGAATTTCCGTTGGAAGATGAAAATCGTAAAACATTTACTGGTATTGTAAAAGTTGAGAAACAGCTTTATTGATGATGCTCAAGCTTGGCGAATAAAAGACTGCAGCTCTATGGAACAGCTTTACTGGAAAAGTTCCATGCTGAAATGATTTTACTCTTAAGCTTGGTGAAACTACGGCAGCAATCATTCTATTTTTCTTTATGTATTATCTCTTCTAATCTATACTGCATCGAGGTCTTTCAGTTCTTTTAAGTTTTCTTCTCGTTTTCCCTATTATCCTCCTCCCTTTTGTAACACCCCAATGGAAGACCCAAGTCACATAGCCTATACTCTAAATGGACTAGTTATTCATACAATTGGAGGCTCATTAGAACAATATAAAGAGCAAAAATTTTTCCTTCTCAAGCAATGTGGGATTCTTATACACCACCTAGCATTATCACTTATCAAAAGTGGTATCACAATCTCCCCCCTTTATATTCCCCAAGTCCTCATCAGGCCAGTCCGTTGTAGGTGGCACGGATCAAGTCCCACATTTCTGGTTGGAATAGACTCTGATATTATTTGTAATGCCCCAATAGAAGACTCAAGCCACACGACCTATACTCCAAAATGACTAGTCAATGATACAATTGGAGGCCTATTGGAACATTATAAAGAGCAAGAATTTCTCATTTTCAAGTAATGTGGGATCCTATACACCACTATTGGGGCGTTACAAAGAGCAAGAACTTTTCATTCCTAAACAATGTGGGATCTCATGTACCACCTACCCTTATCACTTATCAGAAGTGGGTATCACACCTTTCTTCTCCTTTTTATTTAGATGACCTTACCTAGGGTTTATGCTATATTTAATAGTAATTTAAAACTTCTTTTGCTTGTATCTTTCCTTCTTTAACCGCTATGGTTTATAAGAGAAGCAAGAAGAAAATAAGGACTAGTATGCAACTGAGTGTAATAATTAATTGTCACGTCTTACTTCTGAAGTTATGTAGATATCAAGTTTGAGTTAGGCCTTGTTTGGATTCAAAGATGATTTTATCTCATCTCATCTCATAATTACAATTTTTTCAAATTTCCACACAAAATATAATAAATAATTCAACTTTTTCAAATTTCAAAACAATAATAATATTAAAAAATAATATTCTAACAATATTTTATTCAACTCATCTAAAATCATCACATCTCATCTTATCTCACTATCCAAACCAGCCTTTAATCTTTTCGCATCTGCAATCTAGTATCAGGCAGATCAATAGTTTCACTTGTATATGTTCTAGGTTATTTTTTTTTATAAGTAGAATAAAAATTTATTGAAACAAGTAAACAGCATATGTTCTAGGCTTTGGATATGTGAATGATTGAAAATTGGCTTGTATTGATTAAATTTATTTTTTTGGCTTTATCCAGGCATTCGCAAGAATTGAAAATCATTACTTTGTGAAGTGTGGATTCTTTCCTACAGATTCATTCCTTTTAGATAATGTTGATAAGATAAGGCATATTAACACCACTATTGTACAGGTAAATTTTTATTTTTATTTTATCAATACGCATACGCTATAGTCACGTTCTTTAGAAAATACTGAATCAAAGTAATCTAGTATACAGAAAACACACGCATAATGTTAATGGCTGTTGTGTTGAATGATGGATCGTGTGCTGGTCCTGATGGAGCAAAGTTTGATGATCGCCTCCTGCCTTTTGTTTGGTTTAAGCAAGCATAATTTGTTTAGTAGCCTATCTTGTGAAGGTTTATGTGTATTATACCATCACATCATCAATCCATCATTTTTCAGCCAACATTGAAGCCGTTGTATAAACTTATACAATTTATACTAAGGCACACGTATATCATGATCTAGATCAGTGCTTACTCTATCTTAAATGAAAGGATTGTGCATTAAGCACTCAAAGGGCTCTTTAAGAATTTCTGAAAATTAGAATGAGATAAATAGATCCATCTGATAACTTCTATTAACAGATGGACTCTATAAGAACTTCTGAGATAGGGAGAACTCACTCTTTGACTTCAAGAACAGTTTGTTGATGTATGAGGACATTTATTGAACAAATTCCTAAACTCCAACTAACTGGGTAGCTGAAGCGATCTGAATGTTATGACATGATTTCTTACAAAAACACAACAAAAGTTGTGAGTTTTGAATTCATCATATTCACATTTATATCTGAGGTTCTCGATTACTGGTGAATAAAAAAGAGAGTTATTGGCGATCATATTCATCATTGCTACAAATGCATATAGCCTCACTCCTTGCCTCCTCATCCATCGTATATCTAAAGTAAGGTATGTTGTTATTTTTCAAGCAACAGCGGACCCTATATTTTAAGCCTACCCATTGAATTCCAAAAAACCTTCTTCCATGGGATCATGTGGGAGGTCCCTCTTTTAAAGAGAAGAATCACTTGGGTACAGTGGCGCTGGGAGCTTCTGATTATGTTTAACATCCTATTAAGTGATCGCATTGTTAAAGTTTGGCTGTTTATGTATTTGTTACATCTTTCAAGGTGTAAAGAGGACTGCAAAAAATGTTCGATATTGCAATGTAGAAAAACACTTATCACATGATACCACAAGTAGCTAACGTATGTCCTTTGAAGGTTCAGTAGAAATCTATGTTTGATGACCAGATCAATGAATTTTTTTTCTTTCATTGGACAGGGAAGATATGATGTTTGCTGTCCTATGATGTCAGCATGGGATCTTCATAAAGCATGGCCAGAGGCAGATTTTAAGGTAGGAGAACTGCTCAAGACCATTAATTTTTGCTTTTTGCAAAGCTCATTGGTCTTTGATCTTTGGAAAATCTGGTTGGACTTTACTTGCTTCTACCATTTTGAAGAAATAAGGTGGATTCATTGTTGATCCAAACAAAGTCAGTGCAAACGGACTGTCCTGGATTGTCAACAAATTTTAAAAAAATGCTAATAGTTTATTGGTAATCGAGTCCTGGACATTTTTAACAATGGTTAATTTGCCTATAGATCATGCAGCCATCATGTTCTTTCAGACTAGCCAGTTACGCAATAAGAACACATCATAGCAAAAGTGTGGATCATATAACCCCCAGTGTGCCGTATCAATATGGATCTGGTGTAAAACCATCTCATTGCATTTGTGTGATGGAGATAAATTTTAAAAGCCATTAGTGGAGTACTTTAGAAGCATTCATTATAGGAATAGATTTTTTCATTCAGGTGTAGGAGTGTGTAAATGCGAACGAGGCTGCAGGAGGAGACTAGATGGTGTTGAACTAAGGGCACGGTTGTATATAAGCAAAGATAACGGAAAAGTATACTTGATTGCAGTTCCATAGTTTTGTTACAGTTTTTCCCCCCCCTTTATTTAGTATTTTTTGAATTTTCTTCTCAACATACCCAGTATGAAAAGAATGTCAGTCCTGTTTGAATTAAGAAATGAGTTGAGATGGTTTTAGATGAGTTGAATAAAATATTGTTAGAATATTAATTTTTAATATTATTATTGTTTTAAGATTTGAAAAAGTTGAATTGTTTATTATATTTTGTGTGAGAATTTGAAAAAGTTATAATGATGAGATGAAATGAGTTGAGATGAGTTTTCAATCCAAACTGGGGCTTAAGAGTTCTGTATTTACAGATACCTTGATTAACTCAGAGAATTAAGCTGTTTTTATTTCATGTTAACACAGTTACTTGCCAGCAATGTTCTATATGTTTAATATATAGAAAAATTTATAAATAATGTTACTGTTAACAGGTTGTGCCAAATGCTGGGCATTCCGCCAATGAACCTGGTATAGCTGCGGAACTTGTAGCTGCGAACGAGAAGCTGAAAAACATTATCAAGAAGAATGTACTCTGAAAGACGAGCGCATCGTGGATAAGAAGATGCGAAACAGGCTTCCTCTACGGTCTTAGACAGTAAGCAGAATATGTGCACATTTATAATGAAAAGTGAAAACAATAATGAATCCAAGAGAAAGCAGGCTGCCAATAAGTGAAAAATTATAAAAAGTAAAAATGAAATGGTGAGAAGAGAGATGGGGAAGGATCACTTCTGGGAAGCTTGTTGAAAGGTTTTTACACCCCTTCCTCAGCAACAGATTTTTTAGTGCCTCTCTTTGTGATTGCGTTAGAAAATAGAGCTTTTTAGAATATTGTTTTTAAGTGTAAAAGCTTTACTATTAATAAAGTTTTATAATTAAAAAATTATTTATTGTTTGGTAAGCATGTATCTAAAGAGTCTTTTTAAAATTAATTACAGTAGTTTTTTTTTTTAAATGTAGATTTATCTGTATGAGCTTTTTAATAAAATCTTCAATTTAGTGCTTTTTAAAAAAGTCGCACTTTCAACTTTTTTTTATTAAGTAATTAAAGAACTTTTTAGTTTTTACAAATTTACCAAATATTCTATTTTTTTTTAAAGAAAAAAGAATTTTTAGACTATTAAAGATACTTTTTAAACTTTTAAACTCAAATCCAAACAAACGCCTAATAAAACTATAAGCTTTTTTAGATTCAAACTTAATATGACCTAAAATTCATCAGTATGTCATGTTAGGCTTCTTTTTTATTAAAAAAAAAAAAAAAACAGATCATACCGGTAAATTTTCAATTTCCGGCCAATGCCGGTAATATTTATAAACTAAGGTTTTCAAATATTGTATACAAGTTACAACATTAGTAATAAAAGAAAATTCTGACTTTGGGTCAAAGAAAAATTCTATTTACATTCTCCGAGACTGCATGTGTAAACTTTTTATTAAATGAAAAAGAGTATTATTTTGAGAAGGATATTATTATAATTTTAAAAAATTTTAAAGATAAAATTGATTATGTTTGCATGAGCAATCTCTAAATAGAGACTGTTCGTAGCATTGTAATTTTCAAATGAGAACTCTTTGTAGCATTGCTCTTGGTTCAAATCCAATTTTGGAACACTTTTTTTTGGAACTAATCCGACCCCTTAAAGAAACCCATTGATGAATTATATAAAAAAAAAAATTTATTTTTTACATATCCAATATACTATTGATATGAAAGTTAGCTATGTTAAAAACTTATTTGAGTTTTAGTTTTTTTAAAACTATAATGGGTTCTATTATAAATGGTGTCAACGTGCCGATTTAGAGCATTTTCATTGGTTTAGGCAAAAACAAAGCTAAAATTACATATTTTGCATTTTGTCTATTCCATTTAAGAGAAATTTGATTATCCATCTATTAGTCAAAATAATAATAAAATATTTTTAATTTAATATTTTTAATAATTTTTTTATCTAATTTTTGTTTTCTCATATTCTGCAATTCAAATTCATTGTAAATTATATGAATTCAAGCAACTGTTATGTAGCAACAAAATAAGAGAAAAATTAATATGAATCCTTCAATGGAGGGTTAACGGTATAACCCAGCAACCATAGAAACATAGAAAGTAACTGCAGCTTCAAGCAATATATTTGCCTTTTGTATCTTTCAATATACATCATTTTAAAAGAATTTTAATTTACATTTACATTTGCCAATAAAAATGCTCATGTGTAGCAAATTTCAACTATATAAGCAAGTATATTTACAAAATTACAAATATACACCTACACAGGAAAAAACCGGATCTCCTACTCGGAGCTCCAGTAGCCTGAAATGAATCTATCTAGTTCACAGCATCACCTGAAATGACGAAAAAGCCTGCCCTTGGATCGCCCTAATAACAGTAATACCCTCATCCTGACCTAATCAACCCTAATCTTTCGTCAGAATACCAGATGTGTTATCTTCCTCCAATCACCTGCCTCTCTCTAATGTCGACGACCTCTATGCTTCGATCTCGAACTGTTACTCTACTCCCGAGCCTCGATAAGACCTTTTGACGTCGGTATGTTAATCTCTACATATGCCATATATGTTTTGTATCTATGGCTGAATGTATGCGGGCTTTGGTTCATGATTGAACTCTATCTTAAGATTCCTTAGCTTCAGATCTTAGAAGCACACCTTGAAGCGGTCCGTCCTTGATAAGTTTCCTCTCGTGTTTCTCTCATTTCTGCTTCTGGGCACTAGATTTTTTTTTCTGGTTTTAATTTTAAATTTTATGGCTTAGTTGATTATGGGATTAGTTTCGAATTTTATATGAAAATAAAGCTTCAGATCTTAGAAGCACTCCTAGAAGCAGTACGCCCTTAAATTTCCTCGTGTTTCTTTCATTTCTGCTTCTGAACAATAGATTTTTTTTCCTGGTTTTTATTTTAAATTTAATGATTTTGTTGATTATGGGATTAGTTTCGAATTTTAGACGAAATAAAGTTTAGGGTTTTTTCCTCTTTTGAATCAAGGGCAACAAGTATAAATCCCTTTAGACATAATAATTGAAAAATAACAACAAAAGCAAAGGGTAAGAGCAACTGAAAGAATAAATACGTACCTCGTTCCACATATTTCGTGATGATTTTCAGCTAAAGCTGCTGGGATGGTTTTGTTTTCTGTTTTAATGAACCCATTTGGTGTTCAGTGCGGCAGTACCGAGGATTGATCACTCGGAACATCCTCATGCATATATGCTCCTGCCTATAGGAGACTTCTGTTGATGCCAGGAATATACTTAGTCATCACTTGCAGAATTACCTATATCCGCATTCATATTTAATTTGTACTGTTTATCATTTTATGAGTATTGCTTTCTTCCTTGAATGGAATTGATTTCTTCCTTTGTTAGATCTTAAATGCTACAACCTGGCTTCTTGCAGATATTTTTCTGATGAGGAAACTCATTTCTGAGCCTTCGACTCTGAAGTGTCCACATATTGCAAATATGATGCTTTTCTCAACTTTTTTGCCTTTCACTGGAAGTAAAGTATTGGAAGAGTTGATCATATAAATTCAAAGAAGAGTATTTCTGAATTTGTATTTGTTACCACATGGAGGACCACTCTTTTTTCGTTGGTCAGGAGTTTCCTGATGTCAAAGCCTTCCGGAATGCAATTAAAGAAGCTGCAATTGCACAACACTTTGAGCTGCGTATTATAAAAAGTGACCTGATTCGCTACTTTGCAAAGTGTGCTGCAGAGGGTTGCCCATGGCGCATCCGTGCAGTTAGGCTTCCCAATGCCCCAACATTCACGATAAGAAGCCTTGAAGGGTCACATACCTGTGGGCGAAATGCACAAAATGGACACCATCAGGCTTCTGTAGATTGGATTGTGAGTTTTATAGAGGAACGATTGCGGGATAACATTAATTACAAACCAAAGGATATACTGCACGACATCCATAAACAATATGGGATTACCATACCATATAAGCAAGCTTGGCGAGCAAAAGAACGCGGGCTTGCGGCAATTTATGGCTCTTCTGAAGAAGGTTATTGTCTACTTCCTTCGTACTGTGCACAAATAAAGAAGACTAACCCTGGGAGTATTGCAGAGGTGTTTACAACTGGTGCTGATAACCAGTTCCATCGGCTTTTTGTTTCGTTTTATCCATCCATATATGGGTTCCTGAATGGTTGCTTACCTGTCATTGGGCTCGGTGCAATCCAGCTTAAAAGCAAGTACCTGGGTACCTTACTTTCAGCAACTTCTTTTGATGCTGATGGCGGGTTATTTCCACTTGCATTTGGTGTTGTTGATGCAGAAAATGATGAGAATTGGATGTGGTTCTTCTCAGAGTTGCACAAGGCGCTAGAGATGAACAATGGAAGTGTACTTCAGCTCACATTTTTGTCAAATGGGCATAAAGGAATTGTAGATGCGGTAAGAAGGAAATTCCCAAGTTCTTCTCATGCATATTGTATGCGCCACTTGACTGAAAGCATTGGCAAAGACTTTAAGAACTCAAGGCTTGTCCATCTTCTGTGGAAAGCTGCATATGCCACCACTACCATTGGTTTCAAACAAAAAATGGCTGAAATTGAGGAGGTTTCTCCTGAAGCAGCAAAGTGGATACAACAGTTTCCTCCTTCCCGCTGGGCATTAGTATACTTTGAAGGAACTAGGTATGGTCATCTCTCTTCAAATATAGAAGAGTTCAATAGATGGATTCTCGAAGCTCGAGAGTTGCCTGTAATCCAGGTGATTGAGAGGATTCACAGTAAATTGATGGTTGAGTTTGAGGATCGACGTACACAGTGCAGTTCATGGATTTCTGTGCTTGCCCCATCTGCTGAGAAACGTATGGTAGAAGCTGTCGACTGTGCTTCCACGTATCAAGTCCTTCGGTCAGATGAAGTTGAATTTGAGGTTATATCTGCCGAGCGATCTGACATTGTGAATATTGGGACCCATTGTTGTTCATGCCGGGATTGGCAGCTTTATGGAATACCATGCTCACATGCTGTTGCAGCCCTCATCTCCTGTCGAAAGGATATATATGCTTTTACAGAGAAGTGTTTCACCGTTGCTAGTTATCGTGAGACGTATGCAGAGGAGATACACCCTATCCCTGGAAAACTTGAATGGAGAAGGGCAGATGGGGCTCCCGTGGACAATGATACTGAAGTTGTGCGGCCACCAAAATTTCGTCGACCACCCGGACGCCCGGAAAAGAAACGAATATGTGTAGAGGACCTTAATCGCGAGAAACACACTGTCCATTGTAGTCGATGTAACCAAACAGGACATTATAAGACAACTTGCAAAGCAGATGGTATGAAGGGTATTGAACAGTTTTAGGTATTTAATTTTGTACTTTACACATCACATTGTGTTCTCCGAGTAATGTAGTGTTGCTGTATGTAGGCCATACTTAATCATTCAGGTCATGTACTATATAGTAGATCTCTTAGTATTGCCGAATGTAAGTTAACGTGGAATGACTTTTCAGGAAAGGTAAATATTCGTTCATTGTTATAATTAGATGTTCAAATACCCGTATATTTTAGCCGTGGATTGGATTTGCTGCCTTCGACAGAACCCCCCTAGCGTTGGCACAGCACTATTAGAGCATTTGCTTACATTTTAAAATGACAGATAAATCTTGATAAACAATAATAACAATAATAAAAATAAAAAAACTCTATATCTACGGCTGATGGAATGATTTTTCGGTTTACATAAGATTGAAAAATATTTACAACTGTGAATTGTGCAATTATTATGTAATCGTTTTAAAAAAAGTGAATAAAATATGAGATCTACATGAAAAAAATTAATTTTTTAATAATAAATCTTACTACTTTTTAAAGCGATTATGTGATATTCATGCACTTCACGGTTGTAGTAGAACTATATTTTTTTCCCCCCGAGAATCTTTCACTACCAAAGGTTCGTCTTAAGTGAGCTCGGGTGCAACTTGAGCTCAACAAATCATACATTTATTCTCTTGTTGAGCAATGCTACAAGCCGCTCTCATCTCGCTTCTGATACAAGTTTAAGCAGAATCCCCAAACGGCAAAAGCCAAATATACATGCTGAACAATTACTACATTAAGATAGTCCAACCGCCAGAACATATATAACTGAACAAAGTTTTTCGTGATTATCTGTACTGCTGTGGTTCAGATTTCTTATAGCAAGACTGGTGTCAGGAATCCTCGAAATGATGATCTGTCTCGTCAAAGATCTCCTCCTAGATAATACCCAATTGATGTCAAGAGGCCACTTACAGAAATTGTTGGAGCGAAATAATTACATCAGATTTTTAGCAGAAAATAATCAACGCGTACCTGTAAAAGTTCTTCAATGACATCTTCCATCGTTATTATGCCAACAGCTTCTTCTTCTTGAGGGAGCTCTGGGAGTGGATTACCATCTATCTGCAGGATGTCAGAGTACATTTCCTTTGCCCACTTCTTGCTCCTAGAGCCACTCTTAGAAGAGTAATTGGCACCGTTAGGAAAGCTCTTCCACTTCTGGAGTGGTCTCTTGCTCTTTGCAATCCTCTCTTGGGAAGGCTTTTCACCGTCAATGTGTATTCTCACGTCTTTCGCTAGACCTTTTTTTTTTNATAGGAGTCATGGCATCACCAGCCGTTTTTTCAGTAAGCTCAAGTGCTCCAGCAATAATTGTTGTCTCATCATGAGTCAGCTCTCCACCTTTTCCAGCCTAATACCAGGCAATCTTTAGATTATAAAGCAGGCGGTATAAGTGGAAACGACCAGGAAGGTTTAGGCAAAGGATTTCAATAAACAAAACGGGAAAGATAAGTTGGAGGGACATTTAAACAGAGGATAAAACTAACGAGTGCAGAATGATGATGGCATGGCAAGTAGACTAGCCATATGAAACAATTGCAGTAAATTATTTGGAAGAATGAAATTATGGACCCAATGAAGATAAAAAAAAAAAAAAACATATGCTTTTAAGATGGAATTGTATAATATTGGAGAGCAATTGTACACACCTCATTGCCATGAAAATTCACAAGTGTTTTCAATTCAGCTCTGCGAAAAAGAGCTACATGCCCATGTCCCAGCAGACAGTCTAATAGCTGGAAACTCGCATAAAGCATAGGAAAATTAAATAACAATTCACATCATATCATTGACACAAACAAAATATACAGCAGAAAGTATGGATCTATACTACCTTGCTGATTGGGAATGCAACAGGAAAGCAGATCCAAACAAGAACACGGACAAATGGAGCCATTGCTGCGCCGATTGTTAAACCATATCGAGAACAAACAGACTGCGGTATTACCTGCTTGCACAAGCAAAAAGCAATCAATGAACTCAGACATGCCTTGCTGACTTCACTACCAGCATGAAAAGTTCACGTAAATAAGGCAAAATAAAAAAAACAGCCAATCTAAGTAAAAATCCCTGTATCTTCAGTATCTCTTCTTATGGCAAAAATATACATGACAATTTTAGCATACGCCATATACGTGGTAATGATATCCCTTAAATAATATCAGATAAACAGCTCACCTCACCGAACAAAAGAATCAATGTCACTGAAATCAGAATAGCACCCCACGCTGTAACCAGACCATCAAGAAAAATTGGAAGCGCCTGGACAGAAGGAACGATGATTTCAAACACTTTCTAATCTCTCTTGACACATTATGTATGTAAGTAAACAACTAGTCCAATAAACCTCAATAATACGTACCTCCATGGAAGCAGCATTGCAAATAAGCAAGGTGCAAAGCAGTAAATGTTGATTTCTGACCACTGGCAAAATCTTGGCTATAATTACAAGTACAACAAATTAGTACAAGTAGTCTCAAAAAAACCACTTAAAAACAACATCACTCTGATGCACTTTTGAGAAATGTTAAAGTAACAATTAATTGACTACTCTTATACAAGTAGTGAAGGAAATAATATTTAAATTAAAAAAAAAAAAAAATACACTGTAACCATAAGCCATTCAGAATTTCCCTTCCATTAGCGCTTATCTTTTCTGCTCTAACGGAATTTTCTCAGCAGAGAACAGAAATCAGTTGGACAAAAGAAAAAGAAGTACCGGCGTGTTGGCGATCTTTAGGTGTTCCAGATTTGGCGAGGACCTCGAGATCGACGAGGCTCATGGACATGAGCCCCAAGGTGAGCCCTGACATCAACCCGGCGAATATCACCAACAGTGTGATTATGAGTATGTATACGAAAAACTTCGATTCGCAACATCTGTACTCCACCGCCATTCAGATCCTTCCTCACTCACTCTGTTCAGCTCCACCAAACACAAGCCCCAAGCTCAGACAAGCAACGACTAAAAAATGCAATCAGAGCGCAACCGCGTACACTATCGAATGCAGAGATTCCCTAGAGAGATATTTTTAGAAGACAGTTACGTAGGGCGCGAGAATGTATACACATAAATGCTAATCATATATATTTTCACATGCTTGACAATAATTATAAATAATAATATATAATTTCGATGATTGAGATGAATAATTTAGCTCTAGTAAGTATATACGTATGTGTCACCTAGATCAGAGAGAAACCGCTGCCGACGAAAGAAATGGACCGGGAATTTGAGGCGAGGCGAGGCGAGAGGGGCTGGTAAACGGCTTGATTGAGTCCGAATAAGCGGCTCTGTATAACTTCAAGTTGAGTCGATATCATCCAGTCTGCACCATCAGAAGTAGAGCCCGTGGCAGCGTCACCATCATCAACAGCTCTTGGCGTTTTCCGGAGTGTAGGGTCCATCTATGGCCTATTAAGATTTACCAAAGAAATAGTACGACAACTACAAGTAATATGATGTGATGATATTTATCCTTTTCGATGAAATATTTTATTTGACCCAATCGCGGATGGTATGTTTGTTTGTTGCCTGCCCTGGCCTGGGGAGCGGATAGATTCTCTGTAGGTCTTAAGAGTATCTTCGTTGGCTTGGACAAGTCTAATAATAGCTAAATTTTAGTCAATATATGTCAAAGAAACCCCTAGGCATTGCCATAAAATTTTAGACTTGATTTTCCAAATTTGTAGCTGTCAAATATTAAAATATTCAATTCTTACTATTCTCATAAAATATATAGGTATTTTTTGTAATTAAAAAATTTAGTTCCATTTATTATTATTAAATATAAAATGTGATAAAAATAAATTAATTAGAATATTAATTATTAAGTTAATTATAATGATAAGTAAATTATAATATAAT
>QEOT01005269.1:37227-48373 GCA_003123785.1 Pterocarya stenoptera | reverse complement strand
GCACGGATCCATTGGAAGCTCTTTGGAGGTTTCGTGGACTGGTATCTTGCTCAGGGGGTTTACAATCGAGAGAATAAATAGATAGATAAGTATATATATATATATGAGGGAGAGAGAGAGAGAGAGTCACCGGAAAGAAAGAGGGGAAGAGAGTAACAGAGATGCGATGAATTAGGTGGAATGGGAACGAACAGGCTGTTAAAGTAGAGCTAGCTGGGTTATTAGCAACAAAGCTATGAGTACTCAAGTGAATAAGATATGATATTATTCTATCATTATGAGAATAGGGATTGTGATTGGCCAGGATGCCATCATCATCTATTGGGTTCCAGCCATTAAACAGCTGTCTTCCAACTTTTTCTTCTTCCTCTCATCCGTCCTTTTCTTCACCGGTAATGACTTGGTTTAGACTCTAGTCTCACCCACTTCCCCAACGCTTTGATTCTCGAACTTTCCTTCCTTCAAATATTAAAATATATATATATTAAAATTTCGTTTCCACTTTTACCCCCCAATGTAATTATTATCTAAATTTTGTCGATTTTATAATGTTATTGGAGCACTAGAAAATTGTAATAAATATTTTAAACCAATTTTATTTATTGTTTCAAGTTTAGGCAAAATTAAATTAAAACATAAAAAATCTTGATTGACTTATACCTACCGGCTACCATTCAAACCCTTCTCCCAGCTGTTCTCAACTCAAAAATGGACCTCGATCTGCATGCACTTTGGTACAAATAAGACTTGAGAAAATGCTGATTAGAAAAAAAAAGACTTGGGAAAATGCTACGGTGCCCCCTGCATTTTCCTCCTGACGTGGCCGTTATTAAAATAAAATAAAAAAATGGAAAACAGGATCTACCATTTCAAATGGGGATTGGGGACCTTCTATTTCCGTTTGAATAATTTCGTGTTTTTCTTTTTTTATAATGGCCAAAGTTACCCCTCGACGTGGCATATAGTTATTTAAAAATAAAATAAAACATGAGAATTTTATATTTTATTTTAGAATTTAAAATATTATTTTTTAGTTTTGAGATTTAAAAAAAATTGAATTGGAATTTGAAAAAGATGTATTGGAATTTGAAAAAATTGAATTGTTTATTATATTTTGTATGGAAATTTAAAAAATGTGTAATGATGAGTTGAGATGAAATGAGAATTTTTTTAAATTTTCAGTCCTCCAAACTCTCTCTCTCTCTCTCTCTCAAAAATCAATGGCAAGATCTAATTTTTGCTTGAGAGGAGGTGGCACTCTCTCCCTCTCTTTTCCTTATTCCTCTATTTACACCCATCTTGTCTATCAAGATTTTTTTCATTTAGTTTTATTCTACTTTTTTTAAGGCCGAAAAAGATAGATCTACAGTTTTTCGACAATTACTAAGAGACGTGCGTGACACAAGCAAATTCACAGGTTGAAAACCGTTTGGAGGAAAGTGGTGGTTGAAAAGAAACAAGTGTGTTGCTTTCACGGGCCGTCACANATTTTATTGATCATTCTCACACCACACATCAAACATAATTTTTTTATTTTTTATTTTTTTTCTTACTAAATGTGTGATGTATGGATGATGAATAGAAAAATTCAATTAGTTTAGGAAGAATAAAACTAAAAAAATAAAATAAAAATAAGTGTAGTATATGGTGTGTAGTATGTGAGGATGATAGGTAACAAAACTCTAAATTAAAAATAAATATAAAGAATAAAGCCAATCCAAAAAAAAAATAGTGATAATTACTTAAAAAAGTCCACTTCCGAATCTTGATCCGTAGATCCACCTTGCATTTGGAGCTAGAAACAAAAGCCGGAGGACTTGGATTTCAGTGTAACCCCATTGATAATTAATTAAGCAAATTAAAGAGTTCGAATGGGTCATAGAAGAAAATGGTTTGGGAGTTAGGGTTCTTGGAGAAGAGAGTGAGGTTGAGGAAGGAAGAAAGGTGCAAGGAAGAGTCTATGGTGGTGGTGAGGCTGAGCTTGGAAATGTAGAGGGATGAGACCGAGAAGTGGGGCCACTGGAGGTGGTAGATGACGTAGAGTGCAACGCCATTGATGGAAACAAGCAGAGTCACCACGAAAGGACACAAAAGTAGAAGCAGTAGCAGAGGCAGCGTCGACGTCGATGGTTGTGGTACTGTGGTTGATGTCGGTAAGGTAGTGATTGTTGAGATATTTTGGCTAAAATGTCCACCTAAAATAGAATAAATCAAGACTGAATAGTTCCAAAAATAAGATTGAAAGAAAGATTAAGATTTATTGCTTATCTTGTGGATTCTCAATTTTAAGGAATAAAGTGATAATTTACTTAGGAATTAAATGTTTTATCTATAGGTGATAAGGTCCAGGCCCGGAAGAAGGCTCAGAAACATTAAGAAAAGTGGCCCAGAATGCTAGTGATGAAGCCCAGGCCTGTAAGAAAGCCCATAAGCATTAAGTAGAATGGCCCAGCCCCATGCTCGACTCTTTAGCTCAGATGATGTCTCGGTTTCTCTTCAACAAACACAAAGGCTTCGAGAAGGCTCTCTTCAGAAAGGTAGAGTTGCGAAGTAAAAAGAAACGGTTAGAAGAGAAAGGGAAGAAGACGATGGAGGAAGGAGAAGATAAAAGGGAGTGTAGGCACTCGAGAAGGGGGGTCGCACTCGGAATCATTTCTTTTAATATGTTTTTATTTGGAGAATATTTTCTGTTTTTGTTTTCTTGTTTAGAGTTAGGGTTTCCAAATCATCTACCCCATGATGATTTGGGGCTAACTTCTTGTCTAGGGTTATAGAGGAAAGGGTTTTCTTTCTCCATTGTCAATTGTTTGTTGCTGTTATACTTAGTTTATACTTATTGTTGTATTTTCATGCTTTACCTACTATTGGTTGTGAAGGATCTCTTACTCTTAAACTGTTGTAGACTCACGATACAGTAGGACCTTGAAATAATCAAGGATCCTTCAACCTTTGAGTCTTGAGATAAAAAGGGATGATAATACAGTGAGGATTTTATCTTTCGTTGATGTTGAATCTGCATCTTTGTTCGTTTAAGTTCTGAAGTGTTAATATCTTGATTGAGTTAACATAAACAGTTACATCCCGCAGCTACAATCACATGGGTAGGAGGAACTCTAACCCTGTACCCCTAGTTTACTCCTTTTGTCAAAAACAAATCAATTTCAGTTTCTAAGTTCTAAAAAGGTTGATGTTTAGTTTTTTATTCTCATACTTTTAAACATTGCAAATCTGGTTATATGAAAGTATCTTCCTTAGAGTAATCACAAACCCTTACTTCATTTACTAAATTATTAAATCATCTCACATTCTTTGCGGTTTCAGAGTGCGTAACTCAAAAGAGATTTGTTCCACATTGTTAATATAGTTGTCCCTGTGGAAATGACCTTGGACACTCTCACTACATTCTAAAATTTACTTTTATACTTGGAAGCATTATTTGGTGAGTATCAAGTAGCCGGAGATGGATCCAAAGAGAGAATTCATAAAAGGAATTGCTTGCTTTGCTAGAAATCTCATAGAATCGTGCAAACCGGAAACAATAGGAAATGAATAACTAACCATGTGGCATGCCACTTCAAGCGGTAAGTTTGAACGGTCAAGTTGATTGATTATAGTAGTATTTTCCATACACTATTCTAACATGTACATGAATAATAAAAAGCATGCATCCATTAAATAGTTATATAATTCTTTGAATCAAATCACATCCCAAAATAAATAAAAGAAAGAAATTAAGGATATATTCAAAAGATATTACAAATTAAAACGAACGTACAAGAGTTTGGATCACTCCGCGAGCATATATTCAAGAAGCCACAATGCTTCCAAAGCAACATGCATGCAAGCATTCGCCACGTACAAATTAATTGTTCATGATTATCATTATCAAACCCTAGGTAGCAGCTACCTATTTCTAAGAGATAGATCATTGACTACGTGGTAGTACCCCCAAATTACGTACCATCAAAAGAACAGGCCGCACCAAAACTGCATCAATATTGATGGTGTACTCATTGTACTCCAAATCCATAACCAGCAGTACTAGTTCCGACATGATGATCATAATCACCAACACCATAGCCACCACTCCCAAGCGCAGTACTCGGATTACTAGAACTTGCTCCAAAATCACCACCAATATCACCCCCAGTAATCAGATTACCAAACTGATAATTATTGATCCCTAACCCAAAACCACCGCTACTAGTACTACCAACATCTTCGCCAGTACCGCTTCCACTCAGACAATTACCATACTCATGATGATAATCCCCTAACCCTTCATTATAACCCAGTAACCCATGATGATAATTATAATCTGATGTCTGCAATTTGTTTATTGAGTTTCGCATCCTCAAGTACTGATCTGTTGCCTTTGCCCTCATATCTTTCATGGCTGCCAAGTACTGCTCGAGCTCCTCTATCCCCATCCCATCGATCGGTTCGTCCCACAAGAACCCAATATTGTTTCCCATCTTCTTCTTCGACGTCAGATCCTCATCAATATCTGCCAACCGTTTCTTCTCGTCCTCCAACTCCTTGAGCGACTCCGCGTACTCCTTATTAAACTCCTCCACGGGCCAAGGATTCACGGTTGAGTATGCAGGGAGAGCGTTTCCAGTGAGATAAGAGTTGAGGACCGTGTCGACGTTGGGTTGGCCGAAGGAGTAGGCCTTGTCTCCAGGAGAGTAGGCTATGATGGCTATATCGACGCCGCACAACACGCAGAGCTCGCTCGCCTTCTTGAAGAGGCCTGCCCGCCGCTTGGAGAATGTGACGTGCATGGTGCTTTTATTTTCCAGTTGCTTTATTTCAATCTTCCGTCGGCCTTGAGTAATTTTCTTGATTTTCTGATCTGTGGTAGCCATGGCCATGAACGAAAAACGTAGAAGGAGATTGAAAGAAAGAAGGGCAGAGACAACTATATTTTACGTGATATCATGACTTATATAAATATATATATATATATATATTGTTAATTAATTTTCTCAATTAGTTTTTTTTTTAAAGGTTCTTGGGCGCTCTTAGGTAAATACACGGTAGTTTCCTCCATTATAATTAATAACTAGATTTGGTATATATTCTTTTTCTTTATTATTTAATAAAATTTTAAGATAATTACATATTATATATACTGGAGTTTTTATTATTATTTTTTAATTGATCCCACGTTAATTATACTACATCTAATTTTACATAAAGGATCTTTTTTTCAGAGAGAGAAGAAGAATCGTGATGATCAGAATCTTTAATTATTGCCTAAGATATGATCATTAATACACACGAGTAGTACTCCTCTAATATTTGTCGCCAATCACCTAAACAATAGGAGCAACTTGCGAGGGGTTAGAAACTAATTAGAACATGCAACTCTTTGAGTTCAAAAAGATCATCAAAGGTGGTCGATCGGGAAGGAGACAAATCTTTGATTGCATGAAGATTACATTTCTGCCCCTACAATTAAGATCACACGTACGTACGCTTCTTATATAAATATATATATATATATATATATGATGTTTGTCCAATCAATTTAACTCTGCCTAGTAATCACCACTTAATTACTCTCGTTTCAGGCGTATTAGTTGCACCTCTATTACTTTAGACAATTAATCCACTATTTGGAAGTTACGATCAAACAGCATTATTTCAATGTAGACCAACTTGCTCTCACTTGAGATATATTACACCTAATAATTTGGGCGTAATAACATGACTCAATGTTTTAACAATTTCACAACCGGAATAATGGGAATTCTATAGGCTTGGTTAAGTGTCATTATCTGAAAATTTATATAATTTGCAAGAAGTATCATGTACAAAGCTAGGCACATATTTATTAGGATGATAATTTTCAAATCCAATATTCCCAATATTATTCGATCGATGATCACAAACCGAATCCAAAGTAAAATGAAAACTATAATTACTAGATATAGTAATTATATATAGTAACGTACATACAATGATCAACTCCTTGAACAAGGAAATCAACTCTGAGAAAGAATAAAATTAAGAAGGAAACACGAGAACCTGCTTTCACTGACGATGCCCCCAATCAATTTTTCAGAGAAGAAAACGTTCAGAAAAGGCCATGATGTCCATAACCGAAGTTATAGACTTGATTATTAGGCATCGTGGAAGTACTGGCATTATTAATAAACCCCGTGGGTTTGCTTTCGAAAAACCCAGCACTTCCTGATCCTATGTGATCATGATTCAGTACCCCAAACAAGCCTGGGGAAGAATAATGAGTACTACTAGAAGAGGCGCCGGCAATGGATGATGATATCTTTTTGGTTTGTTTTGCCACGTTCTTCTTCAGCTCCTCCATGGAAACCTTCAGTTGCTCCAGCTCATGCAATCCAAGCTCATTGATGGGGGCTTCCCACCAGAACTGCTTTTGGCTAGCCTTCCTCATTTGATGGAGAGATTCTCCCAGCTTTTTCTCGGCTTCCAATTGGTTTAGGACTTGAGTCAGGCGTGCGTTGAGATCGCGAACGTTAGCATTTCGATGAGCTTCAACGAGTTGTTGAGCACCCGACTGATCCGGCGCCGGTAGATGGTTTCGAGTAAGATATCTGTCGAGAATGGATTCAACGTCAGGGTGGCCAAAGGAGAAAACCTTTTCTGCTGGGGAGAAGACAAGGATGGCAATCTCAACCCCGCAAAGCGTGCAAAGCTCACTTGCCTTCTTGAAGAGACCTGAACGACGTTTTGAGAACGTTACTTGCAGATGATTTTTCTTGGGTATTTTTGCTATCGGAATCTTTTGGCGACCCATGCTTGGCTTCTTTTTCACCATTGCCAAGTTTATCAGAGAGAGAGAGAGACTCCAAGAGAACAAGGATGAAGCCAAAAAACTGCTTCTTGTTCTTGGTTATAAAGGCTCTTGTACGTGATGGTTGTAGGGGAAGCATGTGGGTATTTGTAGGGGCGCTAGCTTTTGTCATTTGAGTTGGCATATTAATTCTGCATTACTTTACATAGTTAATGCATGATTTGGAAGTTAAAAAATCTTACTAACTTAATGTATTATTACTATGAAACTAATTACCAAAGGTCAATATATGATAATTATATTGATTAACCATTTGACTTAATTTGGTAGTTAATGTCAACGCCCACTCATGTATTGCTGTTTCATGTATATTAATATATATTCATTTTAATTAGCAACCATAATTGATACCATTATTATCAATTAAGATATTATCAAACTCTAATCTGTAAACTCAACTGTGAATATTTGCATATGGAAAGTTGGTTATAAAGATTAAAGGATATATAGGATGCAAAGGCTTTATTCGTTCGAGTTTGTCCCGGCACATATATACACATGACCGGGACGCACGAAATTTTACTGTTCATTATTGTTCATGAAACAAAACATTTTCCAAAATAATGCAAACTAAGATTCCTTTTTGGGGGTTTTATTATAATAGTGGTATTAATTTGTTTTCAAGTATTAGAGGTCGTAACTCTAATTAAAGAAATTCGAAGAGATAAGATCGTAACTCTCCTAGCTAGCTAGCTAGCATATTAAATAAATACTTGGTAAAATGCGAGATTGATTATGATCAGGTTATAATGTACAATAAAATATGAATTTGTTTCTTATTTTATAGGATATATAGTATGCACCGGTTGACAGAGTGGGATTAATTGGCACGTTAACAACTTTAGTCTTTAAAATGATCTCCCAAGGGAAAGTACATGTTTTTTTTAGATAAGGGCTTGGGGCATGTATAGGGGCTTAATTCTCGGACATTAGCATATATATGGAGACCGAACAGTATAATATATTTACCTGTATTTTTTACGTATTATCGTTGCATTACGCCCAATATATACCATTATTCTCGGAGATAATTATCGTATATAATTTGGGCGTATAATATAAACCATTATTCTCGGAGATAATATATAGAATTTGGGCGTATAATATATACCATTATTCTCGGAGATAATTATCGTTCCATTAGCATAATGCAACGATATTGTACGTATTATGACAAGGAAAAAACGAGTAAACTCCGGTTTCTTTGGCTGAAAGAGCAATCAATTAAACAGGGTTGAACAACGGCCAATCGTCTTGCTTGATATAACACGCCTACACCTATTAATTGCCGTACGTTGAGCATAGCATAAATTAATTTGTTGTGTCGTTTCAGTAGTACAGAAATAATAATAATAAATACTATAAAATCCACTTGAAAAAGAATTCTGATAAATACATCATGGATTCTCAGAATACTTTATTACTATTTATTACTTTATTATTACTTTTTACTTATTTTTTATAGCTATTTATTACTTTGCACTACTATTCAATATTCTATTATTATTTTTTCACTACTATTCACAACTCTTCTCACTATCCAGACGTACTTGTTTGGACAGTAAAATGATCTTAAATATTTTGTGAATAGTAGTAAAAAATAATAAAAAAAAATAATGATAATATATTGAATAGTAATGAATAATAGTAAAAAGTAATAATAAAATAATAAATAATCGGTCTGTTTAGTAACATAACTATTCTCGAATATTTTCAAATATATCACTCAAACATAAAATAATTTTCAATTTCAAATTTTCAATTTTTTTATTTGACCTAATCATTACAGCTTTCTCAAACTCCTAAACAGAACACAAAAAACAATCTTTTTTTTTTTTTTTTTTTTTGGCAAAATTCCACAGACCAACTCCATTGTAATAAACCATAATTAACAAATTTGTGGCTATATGGTATAACATAATTAATAAGTTTGTATATATCTACGTGAAAGGAAAAGAAGCTGCATCTACATAAAGGTGAAGCTTCTTTTATTGTTGTCTAAACATGACGCAATAACAAATGAGTAAGTTTGAATAAAGCTTTGATGTAGATGAACAGTTGAACAAGAAGAAACTATCTGGTTTGAAACGATAGATCCTTCAATTGCTGGGGATCCACCTCCGATGGTGTCCGGGTGAGGGCACACTGTGCGGTTGTTGTCTTTGGGAAAGCTATGACATCCCTGATAGAACTAGCACCCGCCAACAACATAACCAATCTATCTAATCCATAAGCGATTCCTCCTGCACGTACAGAAAAATTAGGACATCCCTGTGAATAAATTTTCTAAGGTTGGACTGACATTAAGCCGAGTCAAAAACCATTTTTGCCAACACGAATGGCTAGACGAGTCAGCAGGTTGTATTTGGATCAAGGTTTCCGTGGCGCCAATTTACTCTACAAGAGTCCTGGGCACAACCATAAAGCCCCGAGAAAACAGCCCAATTTTCAGGCAGAGAATTATTCATAGAGATATCACATAAATGGTCTTTTTTTCACTAGTCGGGAAGGTTTGGATAGTGAGTTGAGATGAAAGTTGAATAAAATCTTGTTAGAATATTATTTTTTAATATTATTATTATTTTTGAATTTAAAAAAGTTGAATTATTTATTATATTTGTGTGAGAATTTGAAAAAGTTATAATGATTAAATGAGATGAGTTAAAAGGCTTTTTGTATCCAACCCTCCCCTTAAGACCATAGGATGTAACACAACGATACCCACATTGATTTTATAATTAGCAGATCCATTCAAAGAAGATACATATATATAAATAGTTGTGTATAGGAATGCAAGTAATGAACATTTGTTGACAGCATAGAGTCTCGTACCATGTGGAGGAGCACCCATGTCTAATGCCTCCAGAAGATAGCCAAACTTTGCTTCAGCCTGTAGAGTTGACAAATTACAACATTAGTGGGAATGAAAGCAAAGTTGTTCAGCTCCACCTCAACCTAGAAATGCACGTCCTTTCATCACCAAGGCTGAATTGATTCAACTAATCACAGTCCTTCAGCCTTTTTTCCCCCTCTTTCCTTCTCTGGCTCTTATTTCATAAACTTCTTCAACCCCATTACCTACTAGACTTTTAAGCCCTCTACAGAATAATAATTTTCAAGCCCAAACAAGTCACTTGCAGCTAAAGTGAGGCAAGAGTTTATTTATCATGTTATAAGTAAGATGACAGCATACAAGAACACACGCCAATGCAGAATTTGAAGAAAAATGAACAATTACAAAATGTAAACATATGGAGATATTGAAACTACAAAAAACAAAAATCCACCAAAAAATAGCCATAATAAAAAGTGTTCGGAGCCAACAACATTGTACAAAAGATACGTGATATACTCACCTGTAGCAGGGAGATGCCGACAATTGCCAAAACCTTTTGTTGTATCTCACGTTTATATATTCTCAAACTTCCCCCACCAATCTGAGAGGACCATAGGAAACCGGGAAGCAACACATTTGTTTAACATCAAGGAGAAAATTAACTGTGAAAGCTTCATGTTTGTAGATGTTATAAAATAGAAAGAAACAAAAATAATAAGAAGATAATAATTCACCTCTACTCCATTGTAAACCATGTCATACGCTAAAGCACGAGCAGAGGCAAGATCATTCATGTCTTCCGGATTTGGAGCAGTGAAGGGGTGATGCAAGGCCTGCAAAACTATAACTTTATGCATACATACACAAATGTAGCAAATGTGCAATGAAACATGACTTTCAACATCATTGTGATAATATAACATCACGAAACAATCGACAGTAGAGATGTCATAATGGGAATTATCACACTTTTCTGGAATTGCAAGGATGTATTACATATATTCACACTTTTGTAACATTCAACATACCTCAAGCCTCTGCTCTGAATCATTCCACTCAAACATCGGGAAATCAGTGACCCACAAAATTGAATGCCTGGACTAAACATCAGACACAATAAAAAAAATAGATTAGAGAGAATGGGAGGTGTGTTTATACACATATCACACTGGAGGGCAGGTTAGAAACTTACATGGTCAACCAACCCCAACTCATGAGCCACAAACACCCTCAGACGATCAAGAGTTCTATTTACTGATGCTTCTTGACCCACTGCAAACAACATAAGATCACCTGGTCCAGCAGAGCATCGACTCAGCAGCCATTCTTTGTTTGTAGGATCCAGACTTGATACCATTGCAGATATTCCCTCAAGACCCCCTAAATGAGAATATTAAAACCGTCAAGGGTGGTGGAAACAAAATATCTCTTCACCTTCAAAAATACATGCCCCCCCCCCCCCCCCCCCC
>QEOT01005269.1:25703-36656 GCA_003123785.1 Pterocarya stenoptera | reverse complement strand
AAAAAAAAAAAAAAAGAGGAAGAAGAACCATGTTACCATCATCCATAACCTTCAGGAAAGGCAAACCCTTAGCTCCAGCTTTTATAGCTTCATTGTAAATATCACCTTTCTTAAGAGCCGTATTTGAATAATTTTTAGCACCTGAGGGCACGCAGATCACTTTGATAACCCCCCCACTTTTCAATGTATCTGAAAAAACCCTTAAGGGGGATTCTGAAAAAATATCAGATACCTGCAGCTCCAATCAACAAAGCCCTATTAATAAAAGCCAGGCAAAAAGGAAAGACTCTTAAGCATACTAAATCAATTATCATAACAAATCATCAACATGACAATATACAACAATTCAGTCTTTGCATGAACCTTATGTAAGGAACTTCTATAGCCTAAGTTCTCGTACAAGATAACTATAAAAGGAAGTTAGAAGCAACAAATGCCAATTCTGTAACATCCAGAAACTTATACACAAAACAAACACTTATAGGTTGGATTTGGATTGCGTGACTTAAAATCAAGTAATTTGAGTAGCAATTTCCCATAGAAACTGCTCAATACGAACCTCTAGATGATGCTTGCAAGTTATGACAGAAAAGAGAGATTTTTGCTCCATCAAATCACAATTAGTACCATTACATTCATTGCTTACTGTCATCAATTAAAAAATGTACATTTTGTGGTACATTCAAGCTATTTGAACTAAAGACTGAAAATACAGCAATGACAAGAAAGAGAAAAGGGAACCATATACACCAACGGTTACTTTTGTTCCTTTTTTTTTTAAGAATTCAGGACTACACAAAATTATATATTACCAGCTAAGTTATAATGTGGAATCATAAAAACTGTCATGTAGGACCAGAATTGGAAGTGCCATATAAACAAGTCAGGTAAGACAAGTACATCTCTCAACTCAAGATCAAATCTAATATCTGGCCTGTCAGAACCATATCGATTCATTGCATCAGCATATGTAAGCCTTGGGAAAGGGTTCGGTAGCTGAACACCTTTTATCTCCAGAAAAACCTGCAAAATATATACTTCTTTAATCAAACCTTACAATTTTCAGACATTAGACTGATGCTATCTTCAAATATAGTGAACATACAATACGTCATAAAATATACAACTTGATGCATAATATCTGGCCACACGATCAGTTGGCTCAACTATCAAAACAAAAATATATCCAAAAACTACTTGTGGAGATGTTTCAACAGGCTTCTTGAAAAGGTGACAATGAGTCTGGATTGGTTCTTTGGCAAGCTTGGCTAATTACATGATAAACCCTAGCAATGTTATGCGGCTCAAAGGCGCCTTGTTGATATACTACTATCTGCTTTCACCAGTTACTAAGAATCAATCCTACAATTCAATAATTAATTTTATACCAGCCTCAGAGAACCATGTGACCAATTGACCGTACCTTCTTCTAGCTGAGCATGACCATTCATTACATCAATTAGAGTTTATCTGACCTCTCTATTGGAAAACTCTAAGACCTCGTTTGGTTACAAAGATGACATGAGATGAAAGTTGAAAGTTGAATAAAATATTGTTTGAATATAATTTTTATTTTGGGATTTGAAAAAGTTGAATTGTTTATTGTATTTTGTATGGGAGTTTGGGAAAGTTGTAATTATGAGATGAGATGAGTTGAGATGGTTTGTACAACCAAACGAGGCCTAAGAATACTCATTGAATCTGATTCTACCAAAATTATTGAGGGCTAAAGTGATACTGTTTTTTTCATTGATAAGTTGCACAAACACCTAGTGGTTTTACATCCCCCAACCTCACCATCCATCCCATTCTCCAGGGGAGGAGGGGCGTGTTCCATTTGAGATGGAGCTCATTGGCGACTACAGTGATACTATATCCTTACTGCATATCACGAGTCAGAGCATTCCAGCAACATTTCACTTGAGATCATCTGTCTCCCCTTCGCTTCCTTAACCCTCCGCCCTAACCTTAACATGATCATTCTCATACCTATTAAGGAGGTTTTCTTCCAATTCTTCTGACTCATTTGCTTCCTTCTCCCATCCCTGCCATTCCCCCATTATCTTCTAAATGTAAATCAGAATTCTTCTCATACCCATGCAAGGAAGTTTGCATCATCTTCTTCAAACTTATTTGTTGAACTGCCACTTGATGCTTCTCATAAACAAGGTAGATCTTCTAACCTACACCATATAAACTAACCTTTCTGATCAAATCCTCATTAAGCCTCAACATGTCCTCCAAAGGAGTGAAAGCCATTTCCATATCTAGCTGCGTGAATTCAGGTTGTCTATCTGCTCTTAGATCTTCATCTCGAAAACATCTGCAGGGGTGCGATTAAAACTTGAATCTCAAATTTCATTGATAGTGCTACAAAATATTGTCAATACAGGATCAGACAGCCAGGCAGGAAAAAAGTTACCTTGCTATTTGATAATACTTATCGAAACCAGAGACCATTAACATCTGCTTAAACAGTTGCGGGCTTTGAGGCAAAGCATAGAATGTTCCTGGCTTCAAAATAGACATTAGTGTGAATAGTCCTGCTGGTCATGCAGCTTAGAATTGCAAGAAATAGATATAAATGTGAACATATATGATTCTTAAGAAAATTCTCAGATTGGAAGTACCCCGAAATTCTGAAAGATATATATTAGGCATTAAATGGTAGGTATATATGCACAGTCATCTATTTCATTATGAATGTGCATATAATCACTAGGTCTATAATCATTATGTAAGGTTCTTACACCTCATTAGTAGAGAAACTCATCTCTATCGAGTATCTTCAAGATAAGGCTATATATCGTTGCAGTGTTCTTTCATCCAAAATTCAAACGCAAAAAAACAAACATCAGTTCACAGAAAGCATAGCTTCAATTAAAAATTACTCATTTATGTGAATATATTAACCAGACCAATACACTCAGGAAAACAAACCAAAAATGACATGTTGAAGGCACTTGAGAATTACATAATTGAATTCGTGCTTTCAACATACAATTCAATTATGAGAAGTGACCAACTCAGAGGCTAGACTTATTTTATATAAAAGAACCCTTATTTAAGGAACATAAGGTAGCATCTTATACTTTCTTCCACTCATATTGTTTGGGAAACTGTAATATTAGAAGCATTATGATGATTTTAGGCTATGGGAAGACATCTAGGATTAGTTGACAATTAGAGCACCTCAGAGAAAGATAGGGAGAGGACAGAATGATAGAAATGGAAATGTCAAGAATATGCAAAAATTTTATGCTTGAGAGTAAATTGTGAGTTGATTGTATATGAGGCTTGTTGCATATAACTGGCCAGAAAGTATAAGCACAAAATTAGTGGCAGCTGAAAAAATATAGATACCTGAACTCTGGAGGGTACCAAATAATCCCGTGCACCTTCTGGAGTAGATCTAGAGAGTATTGGAGTCTCAATCTACCTTATAACCATGAAAACAATCAATGGCAGATAACAGTCTATAGGTAACGAATTTTTTTTTTTTTTTTTTTTTTGATAGGTAATAAACGAATTCATTTTTCCAGATGAACATAGAAAGTAGTGAAAAATAAGCACACTTCCAAGACACAAATAGACAACAATTTACAGGATGGTACCTCTACAAAACCATGTGTGTCCTCTAGATATCTTCGAATAAGTTTAACCACCTTATGTCGCAGCATTATGTTGTAATTCATTTGCTGCCGCCGCAGATCAAGACATCGATATCTGATAGCATGTAGATAAGTCCTTTTGATCAGCATATATTCCAGAAATTCACATCAATTTCAACAAGCACATTTACCTTGGTATGAAAATATAAAACAACCACACATCTACCAGCTCCACCTCAATTCCAAAGTCAAAACATAATTTTTTAAGAAATAAAGGAGCCCACCAGAAATTCCATTATAGTGCTTTATACTATGGAAGAAACTCCATGAACTATCACTAATGAATAATAACCAACCACATAGGGCAAAGACATGAGATCTAAAATAAGAATTTATGAAAAAATACAAATAATATGACTAATGCAAGTGAGAAACATTGGCAAAAATTAAAAGAATCGGGACTGCGTGAGGATAAGGTTTGGTTTAGGTTGTAGGGATACCCATTACACGGGTCAGTTTTCACTGGCTTTCAGAAGGTTGGTGATCAGCTCGGTCAGATAGCTTGGTTTCTGCATAATATCTGACCAAAAATTCAGGGTACACTGGGGTGTAGACCAAAACCAACATTGCTGGTTTCCTGTGAAGCTGCGAGAACGAGAGGACAATTGCTCTTGAGATATTTCTTAGACATGCTTGGGATTTTTTTCCCTAAATCAAATAGCCAAAAACAAACAAACAAAGGAGGGAGATCCAATACAAACTCCAAATTTCTAGTTGAGAACAACTCCCAAAGACCCAAGCATAAACAAACACTCAGCACTACATCCATGTATTTTAACAGATTCACCTGAAGCCCAAACAACTTCAAATCACTCCCAAAATCTAACAAAACTCATTTTATCCGATTCTTGAGTAACTGATTTGTGATTAAGACAAAACTAGACAAAAGCACAATTTCAATCAAACTTAAACAATGCTACCAAGGTTTTGGAATGTTAGAGAGCCCTTGATTTTGAACTTGAGCTTCATGATCTGAGACTTAACAACAAGATTTGAGGTTTGGGGTCCCAGACAACAAATCCAAGAGCTGAGTGGTTTTGAGTCACAAAAACAAGATGAGAACATATGAGATCTAATATGACAAATACAAAGAGGTTGTTCAGACAACAAATCCAAGAGCTGAGTGGTTTTGAGTCACAAAAACAAGATGAGAACATATGAGATCTAATATGACAAATACAAAGAGGTTGTTTGAATGTTGAGATGGTTTCATCTCATCCCATCTCATCTCATGCCATCACATCTCAACATCCAAACACCATTCAAACATACAATTTTTAATTTCAAATTTTCAACTTTTTCATTTAATAATTACCTAATCATTACAATTTTTTCAAACTTTCAAACAAAATACAAAAATCAATTCAACTTTTTCAAATCTCAAAACAAAAATTATATTAAAAAATTATATTCTAACAATATATTAACTTCAAAATACTTATCAAAAAAATATATATATTAACTTCATAATATTTTTATTCAACTTTTCTCTCTCTTTTCCCAAAATCCCATAAAACATCATAACTCAAATTATTTCACTACTATTCACAGATTTCTCATCTCATCTCATCTCATCTCATTCTCCAAACATCGCCTAAGAAGAGAATAGAAACATCTAATGCGCGCTTGGCTGGTCAGTGGGCTAAATGAAACAGATGAGACAAAAGTGAAAAAAGAGGGGTTGGGGAGAAAAACAAAAGGTCAAAAGGTTCATATGAGAGAGGACTTTTTTAATATGCGTATATATGCACACCAGCCTTGTGATTCTCTGAACTTGTTCAAACTAACAAGAAAACTATCAATACATCTGGAAGGCACGGCGTCCGACATAGATGAGTCAGAAACAAAGAAGAAAGTAGTTTCAAGCCAGCTACCTCAAACGAATCTCCTCCTTAATGGAATCTTTTGCATCCTCTGCCGTGGTAACTAGGAATGGTAGCTTCAATTTCACAGCATTCAATACTTGAACAAGCTCTGCAGCAACCTGGATGTATAGAGAATATCAAATTGAATGAATGGAAGGAGACAGTAAATAACGCATATGCCAGGTGAGGGGAAAGTGATAACAAAATGACGTGATCTTTAATTTTTGTTTTGGTTTTTCCTAACCACACACTTGCATTTCTCTTTATTGCACCAGCACCAAGACACTTGTTAAAAAAATGCACCAGCAGCAAGAACATCCGACATTACACCGAACATCATGGCCAAAAACTTTGATAACTAGGTAATCATAAATGAAAAAGGTTCACCTCTATCAAACCGGTTTTCATTTTCTTGTTAACCGACTCACTGGGCCGAGACCGAACAATGCCTTCCACGGCAACCACATACTCAAGCCTCAAGTCATTGATAGTGCTATGCGCATCAGGGAACTCATCAGGCAGCGTTGTAATCTAAAATTTGACGAAATTGACATTAAAAAAATCATTACACGAAAGAAAAAGGCAAATCAAATTAAGAACTGCACGAATTAGGAAGAGCAATGATATGTCTACACGTAGTACATAACCACTGTCATCACCACTACCACCACTAAATACCATCGTAGCAGTATCAAATGCACCAATTGTTTTTCCGAGAGAAAAAAACAAAATAGTTTCTTCGAAGTGAACCTTCAAGCAGATAGCAAAGTCTGTGCGAATTTTTTCTTTAATTTTATTAACTAATTAAGAAAGCATACCTGAACGGTACCGGTATGGTCTCTGAGATTAAGAAAGGTGAGACCACCGTGGACGCGGTGGAGAGCGACCCACCCGCAGAGCCGAACCCGTTTACCCAAATCTGCGACGGATAAGTAGCCGCAAAAACCGGTCCGGCTGACCCATTCGAGAGAGTTTTCAAGCAGGGATGATGAAGAATCGGGAATGGGAATGCGGGTCCCGGAGGTGGACGAGGAAGCGCAGATGGAGAAAACGGCTCTGTTTCTGTGAAGTTTTTTGCGGGAGGGTTCAAGAATTGAGCGGAGGAAAGGGAGAGAGTTGAAGCGGAGGGATATTAGAGGGAAGGCTCTGAAGAGGAGGAGGGACATGGTAGAGTTTCTGAGTGGAAGAGGGAGGTTTTTGCGTGAGAAAGATGAATGAGAGGATTGGTGGGGTTTAAGACATCTTGTTCATCCGATTTTTTTTTTTCGAATGTTTTGATGTTATTTTCTTTGGTTTCTTTTTAACAACTAAATAGAAATGCTTTGGATTCCGATTGTCTTTTTCTTTTTACTTAACTACATTCGGCTGCTGGGCTTGGCTTAAAAGAATCTATCTTTTTATTGGATTTTATTATATAATTTTTATCACATTCTATATATATTTTTTTTTTTTTTGAGTTTATTCCTTTTAAAATATTTCAAATTTTTTATTCACTATTTATATAAAAAAAATTTGATAAAAGAAAAAAAATTAAAAAAAATATAGAGTGTAGAGTATAAATAAATAGTAAGAGGTTGAGAAGAATTTTTAATTTTTTTATCAACCCGAAGTAATTTATCTTATAGACTAGTAAAACTCAAGAGAAGCTTCAATATAGCCTCTTGTATTTCAAATGCAAGATTTATGGGCAGTTTCTCCTTATTCCACTAAGGAACCTCCGTATCTATGAGCTCACTTACAACAACATCATAATCCAAATCACCTCCAGTAGTAAAAGGTATAAAAATTGGAAGCCTATTATCCTTGAAAATTCTAATGTTATGATCAATCCCAACTTGCCACATATAAAATTGTATTGAAATCCCCTTAGCCTGACTAATCCCTCTCCAAACATGGGAAGGATGATTACCTAACGAGAAATCAAGAAAAGAAGAAATGGAATATTTAAGTATTAAAACGTAAAATTTTAATTTTAGTGCATTTTAGTGTACTATTTTGGAATTAGTTTTATATTTATATGTAAATATAAACTGATAACTAATAGAATATATGTATATATGTATGCGCGCGTACGTTAGTGTGAATCATGGAGATAGGTGTATATATGAAAGAATTAACTATTTATAAAATGAGTATATATTTAATAATTTCTCTACTATTAAAAAAATCACAAACTTGAGTTGAGATGTAAAAAAACAAAAAACAAAAAACAAAAGAAAAAAATAAAATAGTAGAGAAATTATTAAAAATAATGAATTTTTTTTAAATAAAATAATAATATATATTATTTTATTATTATATAAACGACGTTGTTTAACTCAAGTGTGTCAAACGACATCATTTTATAATTAAGTTTCAGAAAAATAATAATAATAAAAAATGACGTTGTTTGGTTTAATACACCAAACAACGTCATTCCCCTCCCATCTTCTGCATTTATCTTCTTCCTTGTCATTTCTCTCTTTCATCACTTAGAGTCTCAGACCTCTCTTGGCTCTCCCTCCCACAATCGTGGAGCTTAGCCCCTAACAACCACTACCACCGTCGTTCATGGAAAATCCTCCTTCTCTGTCATTTGCTTCCAAACTTCTCACCGAGCACCAACCACTTTCAGCCTTTCAAGTGATGCTCATTTCAACTTTTCTGATTAGTTTCTTGTTCTATTGTTGTCTCATTCTTTTAAACTTTCCCTTTAAAATTATATCATGGATTCTTGGAGTTTGAATGCTATGAATATGAACTTTGTGAATCTATGATGGAACTTGTGAATCTATGATGGAACTTGTGAATCTATGATGTAGAACATTGGGATAGGTACAAAAATCGTCGAATCGTCGGATTTTGTCCAATTCTCTCTCTCACAGTCAGCCAGTTTCGATGGATTCCAAGCAAATTAATAACTTTTCGGTTCAATTTTCAACCCTACTTTTAGATTTTATAATTAATTAAATACTATCTAGATTTTTTTTAATTTAAAATCTTAACACAAATATATATTTAAAGTTTACAAAAATGCCATCCAAACTCAAGAAAAATACGAAGCTGTCATTAAAACAATCCAAAACAAAATATGGCACAGAATGGCTAAAACAGGTCTTAGTTTGGAATGAAACAAAATGATGAGGTATAATGTATTGGGTATTATACCGAAATGAAAAATTCCAACCGGAATGATAGGAACGAAACAGAATTAAAAACTATGTTATGGAGACCAATTGAATTGGAAAGTTCTAAGTACTTAATTATTACCTTACTCAAGTTGCGTTTGGGTAATCAGGTATTCTGAGGTATTTTGTGAATAATAAAAAAATAATAATAAAAAAAATTAATGATAGAATATTGAATAATAGTAAAAAAGTAAAAAAAGTATGTAAAAAATAATAATAAAATAATAAATAATTGTGAGATATTCTGAGTAAGTAGCCAAACTAGGCTTAAATCTTATCATTCAACTATTCTAAAAAAACACTCAAATAGCCTTGTCAATGTAACAGTGTTCAACTCAAAAATTTTCTTTGTGAAGTTTGTTTGCAATAGAAGCATGGATACGGCAAAGTTTGTAGAAAACATACATGACAAATGTATATATATTTACAACAAGTGATACAGTCAATTACATTAGTAGAGTATATAAAAAATATATAAAAATGACTACACATAAAAATTTTGATATATATATTAATATATACACACGTGAAAGGCAGATATTATAACTACATTGAGCACAACCATTCCAAGACTTGCATCTGAGATTATTTTTATCGACTATTTGACCAAATTAGGCATCTGGCCCTATATTCCATCTGTGAGATCCATGGAAACTTGTTGTCATAAGTAGGGGTACGTGTAACCGGTTCAGTTTTGGACAAAATTTTAGGATTGAATCGGTATGTATCGGCTTTGCATTTTTTAAAACTGATTACACACCGGTTACCCTCCTAAATTGGTATTTTCGATTTTACAGGTTTCCAGTCTGGTCCATTTTTTGAATTTTTTAAAATGTAAGTTTGACAGTTTGTCATTAAAAATCTGTTTAAAAAAAATTACTTTAAAAAAATCTGGTTTATACTTTTATTAAAAAAATCTACTTTACTAAAAAAAATATACTTTACTAAAGTCAAATACTATATTAGTATTAGTTATAATGATTTAGTATTATTATATTAGTATAATTATAACTATAGTCTATATTAAACTATTAGTATTAGTTATATGTTAATATTAGTTATAGTGATTTAATATAACTATATTAGTATAAGTATAACTATAGTCTATATTAGTATAACTACTAATGTCTTATGTACTTATCAAAATTTATTAATAATATTTAAGTGATTCTTTTTTTATATATATTATATATAAAACTTATATATAAAAAATATTTTGTATAATATTATTTTTGTATAAAACTTATATATATAATTTTATTTTTTATTTATTTTTTTCTTCAACCGATCTGGTCCCAAAAACAATGGAACCAGAACCGGACCAGATCCGGCCGGTTTGTGCAAGTAAAAAACCGATTCTAGATCAAAAAACTGAAATACCAGCCCAACCGGTCCGGTCCGATTTGAAACGATTTTTCAGTCCAAACTTACACCCCTAGTCATAAGCTTGTTGACAAAAGCATGTGGCATTTCTTGAGGAAAAATCCTTCTCATTACTCACTATTTACCACCTCACACTCCACACTCTATGATCTGCATACTCTATGAAAAACACACTCACGCCTTATGAAAAAGTTATATGTGTGTGGTATGAGAGTAAATAGTGACTGATGAATAATAAATCTCTTTCTTGAATTGTCGGTGTGGCAACTTTGGTATCTGCTTCTTCCTCCGACATTTGAATTTTGGTGTTGTCTCTTAAGCTAATAAAAAAAATTACAAAAAAAAAGGGTACAACCCAAAATCCAGATTTTCCGATTTTAAAAATCTGGATTCATTCGCGTTCTAACCAGAGTCATAACTGGGCTAACTCAGGCCTGGTTCTAGCCCAAGTTTGAAACTTGGGTTCTGGGCCTGGGATATCCAAATACCCAGTCTGGAACCCAGATGAACAGTACTAGGTTTAAGAACTAGAGAATAGTCTGTGCGAGAGAAAAGCACATGTGGTGGAATAAAACATGTCCTGTGTATGGACTATGGGTTCGCAATGTTTTAAATTTCATTCCAGTTACCTTTTTTTTATAATTGAAATAACTTCATTCAAATAAAGCAAGCATTACAACAATTCAATTACATAGACATCTCAATGATAACAAACTATTTAACCATATTTGTAATAGAATGCCACCAAATCTTTATATCCTCCACATTTTTACAAAATCATGCGTAATAGAATTTGATTCACGAGGGATATGATGGAATTTCACACCTGGAAATCCTTCATGCAAGCATTTGATATCAACTAAGATA
>QEOT01005269.1:0-23399 GCA_003123785.1 Pterocarya stenoptera | reverse complement strand
TCAGTCGATTTCAATCGATTCCAAGCAAATTAATAACTTTTCGATTTGATTTTCAACCCTACTTTTAGATTTTATAATTAATTAAATACCATTTAGATTTTTTTTTAATTTAAAATCTTAACAAAAATATATATTTAAAATTTATAAAAATCTCATCTAAATTCAAGAAAACTACAAAGCTGTCATTAAAACAATCCAAAACAAAATATGGCACAGAATGGCTAAAACGGGTCTTAGTTTGGAATGAAACAAAATGATGAGGTATAATGTATGAGTTTTGCTACCCAACATCCACCACACTCCACACTTTACATTTTTTTAAAATTTTAAATTTTTTAGTATTTTTAAATTTTTTTTTTTGAATTTATTCTTTTTAAACTATTTCAAATTTTCTATTCATTATTCATATAATAAATATTTGATAAAAAATTTTTTTTAAAAAATATGGTGTGTGGAGGTTGTATGAATAGTAGGAGGTTATGGAGATTTTTTGATAATGTATTGGGTATTATACCGAAATGAAAATTTTCAAGGAATGATAGGAACAAAAAGAACTAAAAACTATGTAATGGAGACGGATTGAATTGGAAAGTTCTAAGTACTTAATCGTTACCTTACTCATGTTGCATTTGGGTAGTAAGGTATTCTAAGATATTTTGTGAATAGTAGTAAAAAAATAATTAAAAAGTATATCGAATAGAAAAAATCTACACAACCTCCTCATATTCACACAACCTCCACACACCACACTTTTTTTAATTTTTATTATTTTTTTCTTTTATCAAATATTTAATATATGAATAATGAATAGAAGAATTGAATTAGTTTAACAAGAATAAACTCAAAAAAATTTTAAAAAAATATGGTGTGTGGAGATTGGGGAGGTTGTGTAGCATTGTTCTATTGAATAATAGTGAATAGTAATAAAAAATATGTAAAAAGTATGTGAAAAATAATAATAAAATAATAAATAATTGTGAGATATTCTCAATCAGTATCCAAACCAGGCTTTATCTTATCATTCAACAATTCTCAAAAAAAAAAAAAAAAAAGTTCCGCCCTTCTCTCTCAAAACCCTCTCGTCCAATCACAGCCAGGGGGAAGGGAAGCTTCGGCTTCTTCTTCTCCTTTCCTCTCCTCCCTCTCCACCGTCGTCTACAACAGTTTTCTTGTGTTTTTTTTCATTGTTTTACAGGTTTTGGCTGAATAAGGAGAGGTAGTCGATCCGAGCTCCTCTAGTGGAGTTTTCCTACACGCGTGCCACCGGATGAACCCTCATCCACTAATCTTGCAGCCGTCCGCTTTGGGAGCCATTTGGAGCGGCGCGTCGCTCCCACGCATGGATTACAGAGAATGCTTGGCTTACGCGAGCCACTGCGTATCACACAGCGTCGAAGCCATGTGCGGCAGCTTAGGGCAAAGTACACCGGCACTGTCTTGACCGGCCGTTTGGCTTCCTCCCTGAGTCACACGCCACTATCGATCCTGTTGTTGCGTTTTTTTTCATTTCAGTTGCTTTGTTTGGTGGTTGTTTGTAGTGTTTGTTTTGGTTAGATTTTTTGTTGTAGGAATATGTAGTTCCAACTCTATGTCGGTATGTTTATGTTGGAGTTTTTGGTTCTGTTGGTTTTTTTTGTTAGAATATAAGGTGAAATAGGCTAATGGACTTACGTCCATAGCTTTTGTTGGTTACTCCTCCTCCTTTGGAAGATGGAGTTTGGTGGTTTACTTATCCTCTTTTGGAGAATAGAGTTTGGCTGTTGGTTGGGGGATGGAGTAGATGCTTCCTGAGAGTCTCTAGTTTAGACAGTGTCGTCGCACGTACGAGAAGCTTTGATTAGAATTTAGTTGACTTATAATTTTGAGTCGTAGATATAACTCTCTTTGAAATAAATGAAATGATGTCTATTTCTTATAAAAAAAAAACAATTCTCAAAAAAGAAATCTTATCATTCAACGATAAGGGGGTCTAAAGTACGATGTCTATGGAGTAAATTGGGAAAGTGGAAAAGTAGTGTGATTTATGGCATTACTTGACTCGGTTTTATCACAAAGATTCCAACTTTACAGTGCAATGTCGATGAAAAGCTCCAAACCTTAAGCAGCAACCTTAGATTTGATTCATTATAACTACGAATGTTGTGATTTTCCTCAATTGATACATCACATTCATCCTTTGAGATTGCATAATCAAAAAATTGGAATTGGAATTTTTTAAAAAGAGTTTAGAAAGGAAGAAAGATAACTACATAAATATAATGTTATCCAATAGCAATTAAGTCAATCATTGTAGTGATACTCGTATAGAAACAAAATTGCAAAGTAGATGAATAAAAAGTTATCTTTATCCGTGCCCAGTTTACAATATTATCAAGATTTCTGTAAATTCTTATATTATTTAAAGAATTTTTTTATTCATCATCTTCATATACCACACACCATATTTAAAAAAAAAATTTACAAAATGTGTGGTATATGGATGATGAATAGAATAATTCAATAAGTTTAAGAATAATAAAATAAAATAAAAATTTTTAAAAAATAAAATAAAAATAAAAATATGTGATATGTAGTATGTGAGGATGATGAGTAATAAAACTCATATTTAAATTTTAGCATCTAAAACGTGAAGAATAATGTTATTTGGTCATGTAAAACTTATGGTTTAAGTGACCTTCTTAATATGACATCACTATCATGTGCCACATGATTTATTAAAAAAACAAAAAACGCATATAAAAGTGATAGAAAGAACTTATGACTTTAGTCTTCTCGTTTTGTGTTTTGGGCCTTTATTCGTTTTGAATATATTACATGGCACCTCACGCACCATAAGAGGGCCACCTTAATGGTAAATTTAAGATAATCTAATAACAGTACTCAAAGTGTGAAAAATAGATATATAAAATGAGGACGAAAAGCAACATCCACAACAAATTAAAAAGCAGCTGTCAAAAAAAATTAAAAATTAAAAAGCAGAAATGGGTAACGGCTACCCCGCATTCTCACAATCTACCTTACAAAACAATTTCACGATCTAACGGTTACAACCTTTTCTACCCACTCCCAACGGTCAAAAAAGTCTCACCCTTTAAATTCCCCTGCTCCCCCTTTCTCTTCGAAAACTAGCCGTTACATCAAATCCTCCATCCCCATCTCTCTCTTTCTTTAATTGTAATCCTTCAAGATCCTCACATCTTGCCATTCTTGCTCAAGATTTCACTATTTCGCTCTATTTTTTTTTTAAATTTTGTTGTCCTGAACAATCACGATCAACCCGTCATTCAAGTCTCGGAGTAATCCATGGCCGTGCCTTCAAACAAATCATCTTCCTCACAAGCGATTTTAAGCAGGGCAAATCTCAACTCAAGAAACTCAGAGAGTAGCAACCCCATCAGGAGGAGTTTCAGTGGTAACCCATTTACGAGACCCTCAATTGTTGCAAACCCGAGAGGCTTCAATCCGAATACTCCGGCTAATAGTCCTTCAGGTTTGTCTCTTCTAATATTCTTGATTTCTTCCGTTTCCTAGTTGCTTTTACGAAAATGATAAGTTCTGTTTGGACTTTGGCTTCCCAGAACGTAGGAGAGAATTAGAATAAAATGACAGTAAAGATTGATTCCCAATGTATCTTTCTCTTTTTTGGATTTTCATAAAATAAAGACGAAAAATGAATCCTACGCGAATTGAGCCTTTTTGTGATTAACTAGCTATGCGATTATTTCATTGGTTAGATGGGAAATAGTTGCTACAAAAATTTTCCAGGAAAATATCTTGTCACAAGGATCATTTCTCTCTACCGTCACAATATTTGTTTCCTTTCTTTTTCTATACTTCGAAATGGATAGTTTTTGCCAGGAAATATCTTCATTTATTGTCTACTATTCAGCATCGAGTTTTCTCGATGTTATTCAAAGTTTTCTCACAACTGAACAGTTGGGGTTTACCTGTGATGTGAAATTTCGGTACATACAATTTCTTATTTATGTTCTTTTCGACGTTGACGAGTTGCAGACTTTACGCGAAGAAACTCGATGGGGAGAGAAGGTGTTGCTTTTTCGCGAGATCACGAGGACAAAGAAAACCCAAAAGACCAGAATCCGAAACTGGGAAGAGTCCGATCCCCAGCTTCTTTAAAGGGCATGAAGAATTTCATGTCTCCGACAATCTCAGCGGCTTCTAAAATCGCCTCGTCTCCAAGAAAGAAGATACTGGCTGAGAGGAACGAACCGGCTCGGACTTCTCTTTCGTTCTCCAACGAAAAAAAACCGTTCCGGTCGGTGACATTCTCAGATGTAGTGGAAGATATCGATGCTAAGGCAGATACTGGATTGCAAGAGATCAAGATTGGAGCTGCGGATGCCAATGAGGCACTTCTCACAGCTTTTTCAATTTCAGAAGCTTTGAGATGCGAGGAAGTCTTTGATCCTGAGGTACCTCTGAGTTCTGAGATTGACTCGAAATCGTCGTCGGAGGGACCTGATTGTGTTAATCTTGACCAGACTTTCAAGACTGAAGTCGCGGATGACAAGGAGGAGGCACCTCTCACAGCTTCTTCAATTTCAGAAGCTTTGAGATGCGAGGAAGTCTTTGGTCCTGAGGTACCTCTGAGTTCCGAGATTGACTCGAAATCGTTGTCGGAGGGACCTGCTTGTGTTAATCTTGACCCGACTTTCAAGACTGAAGTCGTGGACGACAAGGAGGAGGCACCTCTCACAGCTTCTTCAATTTCAGAAGCCTTGAGATGCGAGGAAGTCTTTGGTCCTGAGGTACCTTTGAGTTCCGAGATTGACTCGAAATCGTTGTTCGAGGAACCTGATTTTGTTAAGCTTGACTCGACTTTCAAGATTAGTCCCACTTCTTCGTGTTCGTGGTCGTGTCCTACGGTAGCGCCTCTTGATGCGGACCCTTCATTGCTTCCTTATGATCCTAAAGCTAATTACCTCTCGCCGCGACCTCAGTTTCTACATTACAGACCGAATCCACGAATCGAGCTTTATCGCAACAAGGACGGTGATGGCAGACGACTAGAGGAAAGCTTCATTTCCGGAAGCTTTTCAGACACTGAAGTTACGGAAGAAACAGAGTCTGATGATTCACGGAAAGGAAACGAGGATGTTTCTTCGGTTGAACCAGTAAAAGAAGAAGAGCAGCAAGAAGAGGTCCATGTTTCTGAAACTAGCCCCGGTAGCACTGATTTGTCAGAGGATGCTACTGAAGCAAAAGGAGGGTCTAAGCAACGCTTCTTTGAGAGGTCAATGTGCATTGGGCTGCTCTTGGTTCTCGCGCTTGCTGGCTTATCAGTCTCAGTTTCTAATCCTCCACTCATTGAGCCCTCTGTCCTTAAAGTGTCTAACTTCTTTAAGAATTATGACTCGTATGAAACTGCTGGCTCAGCAAAAGCAAAATTTGACGGCCTAGCTCGAAATCTTTTTCTGTGGTATGCTAACTCCATCTCCTTCGTCTCCGAACTGACGCCAAGTTTCAGAGGTGTACATATTTCGGGTCCCTTGCATTATTGTAACTTGACCACTTTGCAAGAGGATATTCTTGTTGATGGGAATCTTATGTTTGGGCGTAGTCATGAAGGAAGAGGAGAAAAGTTTGAACATAGTATGCTGGGTTCAATGAGGGAGACGGAAGTTGATATTGAACCACTGGGAGAGGACTCAGAGGAGGGTTCAGAAGAACTTGATGACCGGGTATATGGAGGAGAAGTGAGCCAAGAGACTGAAGAGGTTTTAGAAGAGCACGGTGCTTCAGAATTTGAGGAAGTGCTTCAGGCTCTAGAGGAAGATCAGGTGACTGAACTAGGTAATTTAGAAGCAGAGAAGACCGAGGAAGAAGTTTTTGCTGCCGGTGACCATGGCAGTCGGCAGCGAAGTAGTATAAACTATGAGGAACAGCCCGTTATGGTTCCAATGGCTGACGAAGTTCAATCTGAAGTTTCGGGTGCTGGGGAACTCAACGGTGAAAGTGAGACAATTTCCTCCGCCAAAATGGGTTCACGCAAAGTAGATGTAATTTCTGAAAGCGCAGAATTTGATGCGACAAAGGATGGATTTTTCAGGGAGAATATGCTGGGAATTGTTTTGCTGGTGGTGTTGACACTTTTCACTGCCACAGTTTTCATCCACGTGAAGGACAAAAACACAACCTCAAGTACCGCTATAAATGCGGAGCAGCCACTGCCGATTAAGAAACTGGATTTCAGTCCAATGTCGGTTAGCACTGAGAATATTTTCCTCCAGCGACCATCTTCTAGGAACTGGCCTACTGAGGTGGACATGGAGGGAGAATCATGTCCTTCGGAAATTAGCAGCTTTCAGAGAACCTCGTCTTACAGTAAGAAAGAAGGACTCAAGGAATCGAGCGAAGCTCAGAGCCAGAAGAGGAGGAGGGAGCAGAGGAAGAACTACAAGAGAGAGTCACTTGCCTCTTCCTCAGATTACTCCATGGGCTCACCTTCTTATGGGAGTTTTACTACGTACGAGAAAATTCCGATCAAGCACCACGTAAGTGTATTCAAGAAAACTACGTATCCTTACTACAAAAAATCTTTCAAACTGGGTTGCATTACTTATGCATGATGCTTTTGTTTCTTTATCAGGGACACGGAGACGAGGAGACTATAACTCCGGTTAGGCGCTCAAGCAGAATCAGAAAACACGTCACTTCTCCGTGATGACATTACTACGAATCTGCTTTATTTTCTGCCTTCCCCATTGCGTAGCTGCGCAATAGTAATGTGAATGAGCAGCAGATAGTTAGTTGCTTTTTTTATTTTTTTATTTTTAAATTCGATTGCTTCTAAGTACTGTTGTTGTAGTTATCTATCGCTAATCTCAGATCCTTCTGACTTTTAATTCCATCATATTTTTATGTTCACACAGTTCTTATATGTTTTTGGATTTTACTAGAAAAATCCAAATTTCATTATCCTCAGGTAAAACCTGTATTCCACCCGTATATAACGGCACTTTGACTTTACACGTATGCTGGAGATTGAAACCCAACTGTGGACTTTCCGATCACTAAAGGCCATACACGCCGTTACTTTTCAGCATTGATAGGTTTGGCAAGCAGATCAGACATAATTTTTATCTTATTATTATAATTTTTTAAAATTTTTACATAAAATATAATTAAAATTTTAAGTTTTTCAAATCTCAATTCAAAAATTTTAAATTTTAAAATAATAATAATATTAAAAATAATATTTTAAACTTTCATCTAAAATAAAAAATTATTATTTTACTTAGAGAGGTGAATTCGGTCCAATCAGGATGAGATTTTGTGGACCGGACCGGACCAGTCCAACCCTACCAAATGAGCCAATGAGCCAATCGATATTTTCGACCCAACAGTGAAAGCTCACTTAACACATTTGAATGGAAAATAAAAATCATTTATTTAAAAATCATTCTTTTAGCCTTTTGGCAAAATATTACTTTATAAAATTTTTACTCAATAATTGATAATATGTTATTTTCAATAGATAAAAAATTTATATATACACATCCATACAATTTTTTTTATACGTAATTTATTCATCCAAGATTCCAAACAATTTAAATTAAATTATACTATGCACATCATGTAAATAGCATACCAAAAGATAATTTAATATGCCATCTAAAAGAAACATAACACTTGCCTCTCAATACAAATTATATCAATCCAAATTACATCAATCCAAATTATCCTCCTGGGCTCCTGGCAGCTCCTGGCCTCTTACATCTTTACGTTTTAAAGTGTAAACTGGGGGAATTATTATTAGCAAAATTAAAAACTGAAAAGTAATAAGCTAAAACAGATTCACCTCAATGACCTCATTAACTTGCATTGGTTGTAGACATTGTATTTGACACCTCCATAGAATTTTCACCATCCCAAACAAGTTCTATACAATAAAGAAACAAAAAAAAAAATTATATAAATTTACATAACATATAGTATTATAGATCATAAAAGTTATAAAATGAAGTAAATAAGAAACATATCCAATTGCCTATCAAAATCATTCACCTCATCTATTAAAGTCCTAATGCTGATTACATTAGAAGAAGAACGAAGCTAGTTCTGTGTACAAATTAGAGCCTTAATCATTATCGGAGATAAACTACTTCGAAAATTATCAAGGACACGACCTGCCATGCTAAATGTAGATTCAGAGGCCACTGTAGATACCGGTATTGCAAGTACATCGCGTGTAACTTTTGAAAGCACGCGATATCTAAATGAGTTAACCTTCCACCAAATAAGAATATCAAAACTTGCAAATGTCTCTTCACAACTTTCAGCTAGGTGCCTATCAACCTCATACTTGCTTTCCAAATAGTTTTTTGACTATAATCGTTGCTTGAATATAGTCATTCTTTCTACCGTCCTATCCTTAACTCTACTACTACCACTACAATCTGTAATATTTACTTCTTCATAATGGGAACTTGTGTGCTGTCGTAGATCATAACTGTTGCCATCGTAGTTGAATAAACCTTACAAACAACCTTACCTTCTCTCAATCATTATTATTATTAGGCCCTAATTCTTTAGCGTTCTCCTATTCACCAAATCATCAGATTCGTCATCATTGTCTCAAATACTAGTAAGGAACCCTGAATTTTCTTCTTCCAATCGTTCAAAAGTTTTTTGAAATTTTAAAGCCTCATCCAACATAAGATAGGCAGAGTTCCACCTAGTTGGTACATATAAGCAAATGTCACTTCTGTTTGCAATATCTTCCAACCCAACACATTTCTTAAACGTACTCCACATTTGAGGTGATGACTTAACATATTTCACAACACCTCTCACATTCACAATAGACTCATCAAATTCCTTTAACCCCTCACAGACGATTAAGTTTAGGATGTGGGTAGAATATCGAACATGCAAGAATTCATATTCCAAAATAATATCCCTTCTATACTTGATTTTTTCCTTCAAATAAGAAACTGTTTTATTATTAGAATTTGCATTATCAAGTGTGATTGAAAGTACTTTTGGTCACCCCCAATCATGCAAACACATCTCAATGGCCCTATCAAGTGTATCACCTTGCGATTCTCAACCAAACAAAAAGAAAGATTTCTTTTGTGTAGATTTCAATTATCATCAATAAAGTGTGCAGCAAGACACATATAGTTGAGGTTTTATACGGATGTCAATGTATCCGTGGTAAGGAAAATTCGTTGCCCTTGAATAGCATTTCTCAACTTATTTTTGTCCCTCATATACATACTAAAACAGTCATTCGCAACCGTAACACGGGATGAAACCCTACCCACTTAGGGCAAACAACAAGCATAAACTTCTTAAAACTGTCCCATTCAGCATGTCTAAAGAGCAACTCATCAAGAATAATCATCTCTGCTAAGGCTTATCTGTAAGCCTCAACACTAAATGATATGGGTACAAATCTCCCACTACCAGATCCTCCACCCGCCTTCCAATCGATAATAGTTTGGGACTTATCAACATCATTCTTAAATAGATATTTCTTACATTGTTTCTCAATGTGATACTTTATGGACTTTGTACCCTTGATCTTCGTATCACATGCATACGAAATACCACAGTAATGACATACAGTCCTAGGTTTATTTAGATCACATTTTGATATTACTGTAAAGTGATCCAAAACCATTGACCTAGGTCTACCCCTAGCACTCGGTTTAGTACTACTTACATTGGGTGGGAGTGGAGGAATGCCTTGCCCATACGTAGCCTATGTTGACTCTCCATCATCTGTAGTAGAGTCTTGTGAAATCAATTATGGAATAGAGTCCATCTAGAAAAATAATCAATCATTGGTAAAATACCACTTTAGCTTATGTAAAAAAATGGGAGAAGAATAAATTACTAGTACCATGTCGATCAAGTTAATTAAAAAAATCACTAAATCATATTGTCATGTTAAAAATGAATATTTGATGAGATTTTTTATTTTCTTGCTACAATCAATTAATTAATTCGTTCATTCAATGACATATATATAATATATATAGTGATATTAATTTCATATACACCAAACTTTTCATATGACTCCAAAACTAAATACTAGTAAGATTGAGAATGGTAATACGTACTATAGAGTTAGATTAGGGAGAGATGAATAGATCACCTAGTTGAAGAAAATTAGTGAAGGCTTATGTGCTGTTATATAGAAGAAGTAAAGGTTACTCTTTTCGAGACACAACAGATTTCTATTAATCTTAAGGCCTCGTTTGTTTTCAGAGATGAGATGAGATGAGATAAGATTAAAGTTGAAAAATTGAATAAAATATTATTAGAATATATTTTTTAATATTATATTTATTTTAGAATTTAAAAAAGTTGAATTGTTTATTTTATTTTGTATGGAGATTTCAGAAAGTTGTAATGATGTGATATAAGGTTTTCAAAGTTTTCAAAATTTTGAATTTTGGTCTTGAAAACAAACAAGGCAATTTTATAAAATAAATACAACTTGGGATTTTATTATTATCTCATAGCAGGTGTTGAAATTAATTAAAGTATTTAAAGCCAGCTAGCCGTATGAAACAATTCTCTTGATTACAATTATCTGCCTCTCTCCAAAGATCATCTCATGTGCTTTTTAATCCATGAAAAATGTATGAATTTTAATTCGGAAAGTGTATGAAAAAGTCGTGAATGATCATCTGAGAAGGACAAAAGTCAGTTCTAAAATGTTTCTACATAATCAAGGCCTTCATATTCCTGCATGCAGTAGCTTCTACTTTGCCATTTATGAATTAAAGCAAAGAACCGTTATGAGCTAATGGCTTTTTAGCATGCAATTTAATCAATAAAATGGAAAATTACCAATCACTAAATTCAAGAACATGATATATTTCTTTTGTTTATAATATTTTTCATCTGCAAGTAGGGTCTTAAATCACCACAGCCAACCAATGAAGACAGAGTAAAGTAAGGATCGGCTCAAAGGGAGTGGCAATAAAGGGCCAAAGGCTACCTACTAAGAGCACTCCTAATGGCTCTTGTAAAATCCAACATTTTGTAAAATTTAAAGGTAATAGCTTAGAATACACCTCTAATGGATTATGTATTTCAACGATATTATTGAGTTTGTTACTGTATCTCTTTTACATTTAGTTGGATACTGTAGACAAATGTATAAATTTTGTATTCATTTTTTTCTCCATTTATGTTTTCTACTTCTTTCTTCTCCATGGGGAGATTATTTCGTTTCAGCTCCAATATATTTTGCGTCTTCATTATCTCAAGAGTGGTCATGTTCTTCAACCCAGAGGGAGGCAATAATTGCAAAGTGCCAAAAAATAACACAGCTCAAGCATCTAATTCCTGGGGTAAAATCCTAAGCTCAAACTTTTCCATTTTCAAGTGTTTTTTTCTTGAACTGGTCTGATATTTAGGGTAGATTTCGGATTTCCGAGCATTTTTTTTCTTGGGTTGATGAAATCTCTTATCTTTCAATTTTAATAAATTTAAATTTTGGTTTAGTTTATAAATTTGAGTTAAATTAAAATAAAACATAATTATCACATTGTATATGGGGAGATATTGCAAATAAGGATATTATTAGTAGTTAGAGAAAATATTTAGAATGAATAAAAAATATTAAAAAGTATAATATTTAAATGATATAAAAAAATAAAAATAAATTGATGTATGGCGTATTGTAAAAGTTAATATGTAAAATAGAAAAAGTGAGTTTTGATGATGTATTTTAAAGGATAAGATAAAAAAGCTATTGTGAATGCTCTAATTAGTCTCCACGGAGAAGGTCCTAAAGAAAAAGGAAATTATTTCTATATATAAATTTATTTTCACCATTAATTAATATCTTAGAGAGAGAGAGAGAGAGAGAGTACCTAATGCGACGGAGGGGCTACCAGCTGGAATTTTCAGGGGACCCAACGGAGGGGCCAGGCTGCTGGAGAGGGGGGTGTTACGCGACTGCTAGGGTTTTGGGACTCGGGCATTTGAAGTAAAAACTAGGGATACCGGGGGGGGGGGTTGTGAAGAAACGTCGTTTAAATGATGCCGTTTTATGTTTGAGAGATTTGGTGTGTTTTTTACTTGTGATATTTTTTTTGGCACATAAATTAATAAAAAACTTATTTAAATTAGTAAAATTAAGTAAACTATTTAGTTGCGATTATTCTTTTAACTCATTAAAAAAAATAATTAATGATAATATTATATATTATACTCTAATATTGTTACTACTACATATAGTATATATATATATATCTCTTATAATGATATGGTGATACTAATAATATATGTTATATATTATGGAATATATATTATATATTATATAATAGTACATTGATACTAAATTATGGACTATACTATGCTAATAGTAATATATGGTCATAGACTCATAGAGTCATAGTGATATAGTTATTAGTAATACTCGTAAGTCATAGTGATATTGATACTATATATAGATTTATAGTTATAGACTTACATTGATTTAGTTATAAATTTAGTTTAGTTATAATTATATTGATGATGTTAATTGTTACTTTGTTATTAACTTAGAGCATGTCAATGTATTATAATTTATGATAGTTCTAAGTTAAAATGCATAATGAGTTATATACAACTTTTTACATTTTGGATATGAAGTAGTAAGAGCACTCCCAATAGATTCTTCATCCTATACTTTAAAATATATCATCAAAACCTATTTTTTCTATTTTACATACTGACTTTTACAATATACCATACATCAGCTTCTTTATTTTTTCTTCATATCATTTAAATATTATATTTTTAAATATTTTTTATTCATTTTAAATGAATCTTATAACACCAAACAACTATCAAATGAAAGAGAAAATAATTAAAAATGTTTTAGAGGATGAATAGTATTCTCTAGATGTAGAGAATTACTATTGCAAATTGTAAAATGAAGAAGAAGATACAAAATCTATTGGAAGCTACTTTTGACCAATTTTCTTTATATTATACAAAATATTGTATTTTACAAGAGCTATTGGGAGTGTTCTAAGCATAAATAATTTAATTATCCTTACATGATACATCCATACATGCTTTATATTTACTTGTAACTTAAGTCATAGATGTAAATGTTCTTAATTAGTTAATAGTGAATTAGTGATAGGTTAGTTAATTGATATTCATGTCATACATTAGTTATTTTTAATTGCTTTATATTTACTTACAACTTATATATATTAAAAAAAAGTTATCTAATAACTTAGATAGATGTAGTCTTGTAGATGTTAGTAATTAGTTAATGGTGAATTGATGAAAAGTTAATTGGTAATATACAATTAATAGAATATTAATTTGTAAATTTGTAATTACATATTTAAACTTTTATATTATACATGGGGTAGGTTCAATGAAAATTACATAATTTATTATATAATTATTATATAAAAATATATATAAAAAAGTAATATTTTATTTTATTTTTTCGGTCGATCGATCCGGTCAGTTTTCTCAGTCTGAACCGGACAAATTACAACCCTAATCTCACCATCCAAACCTCTAACCTAAATCTGTTGGATCCCCAATTTCATTTATTTATTTGCTATATTCGGGTTCCTTCCTTGCGCTATCCACACCCCTTTCTATATATGACATTACTCATTATCATTTAATAACAAAGTCATAGACTTCCGAATGTTGCAACGTAAATACAATATAATAAGAATGTAATGGGTTTGTAAAAGATAAACGATATTACAAGTTATACAATGTGTAAGTATCACGTACTCTTTTAAAAAAAGAGTGAGTAAATATGAGATTCATATAAAAAATATTTTTTGGAATAAATATAAGACATAAAAAAATATTTTTTTAATAATCGACTCAACTATTTTTTAAAATAAGTATACGAAACTTGCATAGACTCTTTTTTAATAGTTGCTATTTTTATTTTTAAATTTGATTACCTAAGTATTGTTATTGGTACCTCTACTGATCAGTAGTTATCTATCGCTAAACTCGAATCCTCATTTCAATCATATTTCATGTTTACGCCATTCTTATATGTTTTTGGATTTCACTAGAAAGAAAAATGCTCAATACTGTCGTCTGGTGTCAACGCGGGGGAACCGCGTCTTACGCGGGAAATGAAGCCAAAACGATTTGTTTAAGCCAGCTTTGCTCTCCCTCCCTCAGTTTGACCACCGAAACCACCCTCGAAACTGCCCTCCCTTCCTTTGCCTCGAACCAGTCTTCATTTTCGCATGACAGCTCTACCCACCCACGATTCGTTTATATGTTGTTGGTTGATTTAAAAAGGTCTCTACATATACATTTTTTTAGGATAAAAAAAATGTAAAGATAAAGAGTTGGGTGTCAGGGAATAGTGGGTTGGGTTTGGTGGCTTTCAACCTTATGGCTATGGTGGTGGCTTTCAACCCCCTTCATTCCCAGTGATTCGGCTCAGGGGGCTTCCTTTCAACTGCACCGACATTGACATTTTCAAGTTTTTGGCTGGACTAGACATTTTGGATGTGCTTATTAACAAGTGATGATGGTTCCCGGGAGAAGCCTATGTTGTATTTGCAGGATCAATGCAGGTTGAGTTTGCTTTACACGAAGATCTGCTTGAAGAACCAAAGAATCACACACTTCGCACATACTGATGGAGCAAATACAAGGAGAATCACTTCACATAATACACAAAGAAATGTAGTTGACTGAGATAAGAGAAGCATTGATCTTACCCACGAAGACGACGACCCACACGAAGACCAGACGAAGACTTTCTCCTTCAAGTTACTCCCACACGAAGACCGACGAAGAAACAAAACTAATTGCACCACTCCCACACGAAGACGAAGACGAGGCAAAAACAAGATCTGCAATTCTTCAAATGCAGACGAAGATGCTTAGCTTTGGGTGTTTTGATCTGTTTTTCTCGACTGCTATTTTGTTTTGTTTTTTTTTTCCTATATATCATCTGACATGACCCACTCCACATCACCCAATAGCGCAGCGACTCACCCAGTCGCTTGTACGTAGAACAACTGCAAAAATCCAAATTCATTATCATCAGGTAAAAGCTTGTATTCCACCCGTAATCTGATGAACTCCACTACTCTTTATTGTAGGTAGTAGGGCACTTTGACTTTACACGTGTGCTGGAGATTGAGACCCAACTGTGGGCCCATGATCACCAAAGGCCATACTGCCACCACTCTCCGGACTCCTACCATCACCGCGTTTGGATAGTGAATTATCTCAGATATCGTGTAAATGATAGTAAAAAAATATTAAATAATAGTAAAAAATATGTAAAAAAATAAAATAAAATAATAAATAATAATAAAATATTCACATTATCCAAACTAGCCTTTAAATCCGTTGAATTCTAATTTCATTTATTTATTTTTTATATTCAGGTTCCTTCCTTGTGTTATATATACTCATTTTCATTTAATAACAAATTTATAGACTTCTTAATGTTAAATTTATAGACTTCTTAATGTTGCCACGTCAATACAATATAATAAGTTTATAAAAGAGAAACGATATTTGCAAATTATATAGTGTGTAAGTGTCGTGTACTATTTTTAAAAAGAGTGAATAAAAATATGAGATTTATATAAAAAAATATTTTTTTAATAATCAACTCCATATATTTTTTTAATAATCAACTCCATATATTTTTTAAGAAAATGTACTATACTTAAACAATTTACAATTATATGTAACATTATTTTGTAAACTAGGAATAGTTTGATATTTCCATATTTTATGTTGGACTCGCCTTCGGACCTGAAGTTCACCCCTGCTTGCTGCTACCATTCAGCACACTTGACATCCTCTAAAAAAAAAAATAAAAAAACAAAAGAAAAAAAAGAGAGGAAGGAAACAAAAGTTCAGCACAGTTGACATCAATCCAGTTGACTTTTAATTGAATATTTTTATTTATTTATATATATTTTTATATTTCAAGTGAAATTTTCTTTTTTGTTACAATTTTGTTTCTCTCATTACCCAATTTATAATATTTATTTGGGCGTGACATTTCTCATTTGACCCTAACATGTTGCGATAGGTTTGACAAGTGGATGAGTTTATCTCGTATCATTTTATTATTATAATTTTTTTAAATTTTTATATAAAATATATAAAATAATTTAAATTTTTTTAACTTTTAATAAATTTTTTTTAAAATTTTAAATAATAATAATATTAAAAAATAATATTTTAAACTTTAATTTAAAATAAAAAATTATCGCCTCAACGGCCAAACATGTCTATCGTTTCAGTTTCGTCAGTCCCAAGAGACAGAAAAAGCGACTGTACATGTTTTGTTCTCAGTTGCTTTTATTTTCCATGATTCTTACACTCATCGTAACGTCTATAACCAAAAAACCGGACACAAGCTGTGGCTTTGTTACCCCTACTTGGATGCCTCGAATAATCGAAGATCTGAGTGGAAGATACGGAGAAAGATAGGGAGGGGGGTAAGGTTCTAGGGTTTTGTCATTTGTGGGAGCCACATGGCCTCCTCCACTTCACAGACGCTCCGATTCTCCGTCGGCGCTGCAGCCGCCGCCGCTGCCGGCGCTGGAGGCGGCAGTTTTGACGCGCTCAACCGAATCCTCGCCGATCTCTGCACACGTGACAAGCCCAAGGTGCCGAATTTCCTCTCTTCCCTCTCCATTTGGTTGCTGAGAGAAAGATTGAATCGAAAGAAACCAAATATATGGGAGATTTATCGTATTTTTATGTTTTAACAGTTTGTCTAAGATTAATGAAGACTAATTTGAAGAAATTTTGATAATCTTCAAAGGTTTTCTCTCACTTTATTATTGATTGTCGACAAAATGAGGGAAATTAGGCTGCAGGTTGAATTCTGAGTCCCTTCCTTTGTGTAGTTTTGGTTTTTAGTTAATTTGATCAGTCAAGTACAGCTAAAGGGTGGGCTAGGATCTGTTGGTCAAAGGCCAATTTGAAAATCTTCCGACTCTGTTTGACAGTTTAGAAAGTTAAAGGAAAAGGGGAATGGCTGAAAATTCTTCAACCGTGTTCAATGTAAATTCCATTCTTGATAAAGAAGATGGATTTATTTTGTTCAGCTCAGGTCATGGCAATTGATAGGTTCCTATTGGTTCTCATTTTGTTCTGGGAATTCTGTTTTCATGCATCATCTTCTTTCTGGAGGTGGGCTTTTCTTACGAAACCTTTTCCCCTTTCCTCTGAAGTTATGATTTTTTTTTTTACATGCTAAAAATTAGCGAGAAACTTTAGAAGAATGAGGAAACTGTGGATCACTTGTTATTCATTGAGAAGTGGCCAGGTTTTTGTGGGATGACATCTTCAACTGGATGGGCGTGGCATGGGTTATGCCTGGGAGGGTGGTGGATATTTTTGAGTGCTGGAGAGGTCTTAGGGGTAACATTTATACAGTTGCTGTGTGGAAAATGATTTCTCTTCGTATTATGTGGTGTCTTTGGATGGAGAGAAATGTTCGGTGTTTTGAGGACCGGGAGCGTTCTTTGGATGAGCTTAAGAGATCCATTTTTAACACGCTATTATGTCTGGCTTCTGATATTGATTGTAACAGGACTAGTTTTCATGATATGCTTGTATCAATGCCTAGTTCCTTATTGCTGTTAGGTGTTTTCTTTGTATACTTCATGTGTGCTTGAGCTAGGCCTACTTGTCTATCAATAAAATTCCATTTTACTTATAAAAAAAACCAATAGTGAGAATCAGTGTCCTTTATAGATTGTTGAGCTCTTTGAAATGCCTTGTCCAAATAATTTCTAGAGTGCCTTAAGATAATTAGTTCTAATTTTTCTGCATTACCTTCCTCGTTTTAGCTTGTTACTTTAGTACCACCTGGCAGGTTTGCTTGATTTACTGGAAATTTTGTTATTTGCAGGAAGGGACTTCATTAGCTTTAAGAAAACATCTGGAAGAAGAAGCTCGTGACCTTAGTGGAGAAGCGTTTTCTCGTTTCATGGATCAGTTGTACGATCGAATATCTAGTCTTTTAGACAGTAATGATGCTGCTGAAAATTTGGGAGCTTTAAGAGCTATTGATGAGTTGATTGATGTGGCACTTGGTGAGAATGCCTCCAAGGTTTCAAAGTTTTCTAATTACATGCGGACAGTGTTTGAGGTTAAGCGGGATCCTGAAATTCTGGTGCTTGCTAGTAGAGTCCTGGGCCATCTAGCCAGGGCTGGTGGAGCAATGACTGCAGATGAAGTGGAACACCAGGTTTGTTGTTTTTTCCTCTGTACTTTGTAGTGATGCTTGCTGTGGAGCACTCAGTGTCTGATATAATTTGTTCTCTTAGGTAAAAATTGCTCTGGATTGGCTTCGTGGGGACAGAGTAGATCGCCGTTTTGCTGCTGTATTAATCTTGAAAGTAAGTGCAGCATCATTTTTTCTGAGCTGAGTTTTGGCTAGTACATGATATTAGATTAGATGGAGATTTGTTCTCGATAAAGAAAAATAAACTGAACTTTTGATTCGTTAGGTTTTCTGGTGCCATGAGGTGATATATTTTCTTATTTAAACCTTAGAAGGCTGCATAATATTCTCTTAGCCAAATTTTTTTTGGAAAGTAAGAAATTTATTGAAACCATGTAATTAGGCATAGCCCAAGTACACATGAAATATACACGAGAAAACACCTAATTACAAGCTAAAATTGAAAAACAACACGGAAGTCATTGGGACTAAGGCCTCATTTGTTTTCGGAGATAAGATGAGATGAATTGAGATTAAAGTTAAAAAGTTGAATAAAGTATTCTTTTTTTATAAGTAAAAATATTATATATATCAAAAAAGTTGTTTTGGGATTTGAATAAAGTATTATATATTTTTTAATATTATTTTTGTTTTGGGATTTGAAAAAGTTGAATTGTTTATTTTATTTTGTATTGAGATTTGAGAAAGTTGTAATGATTAGATGAGATAAGATGAGATGTTTTCTAAAAACAAACAAGGCCTAAACCCATCCATTACAAAAACAGAAGCCCAAAGCAACAAAGAATGAAAAAAGAAAGCCCTAATCCCATCCACTGAGCGTTCTCTATTGTCAAAATAGCGACCATTCCTCTCATTCCAAATACACCACATAAGGCAAAGAGGAACCATCTTCCAAACATCCGCTATTTGATGATTTCCTCGAATCCCTCTCCAACAGGCCAAAAGATTCACCACATTCTTAGGCATCACCCAAGCAATGCCAAGCTTGGCAAAGACCTCATCCCACAAAGCCCTCGCCACTTCACAATGAAGAAGGAGATGATCCACCGATTCTCCACACCTTTTGCACATAAAGCACCAATCTGTTACTACGATACCACGCTTTCTAAGCTTATCAATAGTAAGGATTTTCCTATGAGAAGCCAACCACCTGAAGAAACGGACCTTTAATGGCACTTTGGAAAAAATCAGTAGAAGGTTGTGACACCAAAACCTGGTACAAAGGTTTGCATCTCAGGCAATTTTAGTTTGTTGCTATAGAACTTTCTGTTTGTAATTTGTAAATTGCATTAAAAAGAAGTTCAAAAAATAGGCATAACGCCAGTAGACCAGATGTATGTAAGGAGAAACATACAAAAATTAAAGTTAACATCTAAAATTTTTAAGATCGGAGAACACCAACTTAGAGAAGCCTTATGAACAAAAGCTCTGGTCTCACCAACAGTTAGCCAAACCCTTTAAAAGTATGGGCAACACACTCTCCTCAAAGCCATTATACAAAGGTATTGCCTTTTAAATTTCAACACCAAAATATTTTTCCAATTGTCTTTTCCCATATGCGAATGGTTCAATCATCATTTTAGCAAGAGTCCAAATCATTTTGCCTTCACCACTAGACAAATAGATGTCCCACTAAAATACGAGAAGCCAAGGATTCTAGTTCCTACTCTTGCATTACTCCAAGAAGATTTTGTTTTGGTGAAAATTTCATTTGAATTACCCATGCTTGGGACTTGGGGATGAATTCAAATTTCATCTGGTCAGGTGAGACAAGATATGCTCCCTAATCGCTTATGGGGGTTTGGGAATTAAATATTTGAGGGTGTTCAATCAGGCTTTACTTGGGAAATGGTTCTGGCGTTATAATACTGAACAAGATGCTTTATGGAAGTCAATGATTGATTTCAAGTTTGGAGGCTTGTGGGGGAGATGGTGCTCAAGGGAGGTACGTGGGGTTTATGGAGTGGGAATTTGGAAGCACATTAGACGAGGGTGGGGTGTGTTTGCTCGTCACACTAGAATCGTGATGGGAGACAGCTCAAGAACTAAATTTTGACATGACATATTGTGTGGGGATAGTGCCCCCAAGGACTCATTCCCTACATTGTTCTTGCTTGCACATGAGAAAGAAGCTTCAGTGGCAGACCTAATGGAGACGGCATGTGATCTAGTACACTGGAATGTAAGCTTCACTAGCGCGGCCCAAGACTAGGAAGTCAGCCACTTTGCAGATTTTTTCCGACTCTTATAGTCCATGAGACCGATTACTCAAGGAGTTGATACTTTGTGGTGAGTACCTGCCTGAAAAGGTACTTTTTCAGTTCGTTCTTTCTATAAGGCCCTCACACAACTTTAGAATAATTACTTCCCATGGAGAAAAATTTGGAGAAATAAGGCACCTCCTAGGGTGGCATTCTTTGCTTGGACAATGTCTTTGGGAAAGATCTTGATGATGGATAATTTACGAAAACGCGGGGTGATAGTAGTGGACTAGTGCTGTATGTGCAAACAATGTGGTGAGACTGTGGACCATCTTCTACTACATTGTGAGGTCGCTAGAACACTATGGGTTGAGGTATTCAGACGGGTAGAGCTAGCCTGGGTTATGCCTGCAACAATGGTTGAACTTCTGGCATGTTGGACAAATCTGGGTGGTATTCCACAAATCTTAGCTATGTAGAAGATGATTCCTCTATGTATTCTTTGGTGCATATGGCAGGAAAGAAATGATAGGACGTTTGAAGACATGGAGTGTTCATTGGAGGAGATTAGATTACTTTTTTTTAGAATCTTGTTTTTTTGGGCCAAAGCTGTAGATTTCAACGGCCTCGATTTTCATGACTTTCTTATTTCTATTTCCTCTTTCTAAATAGGTGTTATCTCTTGTATACCCCCTTGTGTACTTGGGCTATGCCTATTCGTATTAATATAATATTAATGTTTACCTATATGAAAAAAAATACCCATGCTTATTGCTATGGACATCCTTGTTTTGATTTTAATTAAGTTTCCTCTCATTGAAATTATTCTTGATATTTCTTTTCATTGTAGGAAATGGCTGAAAATGCTTCAACTGTGTTCAATGTTCATGTACCTGTGTTTGTTGATGCTATCTGGGTTGCCCTAAGGGATCCAACATTGCCTGTTCGAGAGAGAGCTGTGGAGGCTTTGCGGGCTTGCCTTAAAGTTATTGAAAAGCGTGAGACACGTTGGCGTGTGCAGTGGTTAGTCCATATTTTTTATGACGCGTTGTGAATTTTGGTTTTTACTTTTCTTCTCTTCTTAAGGTTGGGGTGGGATTGAAATGGAGTCCAGTTTTACATGCCCAAGAACAACTCGGTCAATGGCCATGTTTGGCTTACCAGAATTTTCCAAAAATTTTTCCAAATCAAACAAAACATCTTTAAATCTCAAAAACGTTTTCTATTTCAAATTTGGAACTTTTCATCTAATCATTACTCAAACACAAAAATCAACACAACTTTACAAACTTTAAAACAAAAATAATCTTAAAAATTATATTCAAACAACTTTTTAACTCTTCCTATCCACTTTCACAAACTCCAATAAAATACTTATTTTAAAAAAGATTTTTATTCAAAATTTTCTTTCTCCTTTACCAAAACCTAATCTCAAACAAATTCTCAAATATTTCTAACAATTTTGGTAACCAAACATGGCCTAACTGTTTGGTTGGGAAAAAACTTGAGAATGTTTGAGAATTTTTTTGAAACATTTTGACGTGTTTTTATTGCATATTATGAGAATTGATAGGAAAATTTGAATAAAAGTTTCTTTGAAATATGTTTTGTAGGTGTATTTTAAAAGTGGATAGGAAGAGTTGAAAGGTTGTTTGAATAGTTTTTTTAGAGTGCTTTTGTTTTGGTTTTTGTATTTTTGATTTTTGCTGAAATTTAGACAAATTATTGAATGAAAAGTTGAAATAAAATTTTTTTTGGGATTGAAAGATGTGTGGGTTGAAGTTGTGTTTTTTTTTTTTTTTTTTTTTTTTTNATTATTATAACTCTTTGAGTATTATTGATTTTATGCTTATGCAATTTAAATGAATTTATACTCTCAATGGCTTCAAGTGTGGACATCTTTTTGTGTCTTTTATGAGAGCAACTTTGGATGTGGTTGGAGCCACAACTTCAATTTAGATAGCCTAGGGTGTGGTTTTGGTGGTTTTGATTGGGTATTTCTTATTATTTATTATTTATTATTTAAACCAAAAATCACCTCAATATATGAAGACATCCTCAAGCATATATGTATCTGTATATATGTATGTTTGTATATATACTAACTAATCTGTATATGTTTTCATATTGTATTCTAGTTTTTCAAGAACTATCATGCATCTATATTGTATTGGATCTGTGTGCCCCATCAATATTGGTCATATAACAATAATAATGGTTGATTTCACTCGTTAAAATAAACAAATCTATTTAGAATTTTCAATTGTGGGGATTTTGTATTGTTTCCTTGGATGTAGTGGGAAGCTCAATACTTAGAGTATGGGATTTAGTGTTGTATAATCTTTGGTGGAGTAACTTTGTTTTGAGGTATGGGACTGGTTGGGTTAGGGCTTAGTTCGGTGGATTTTTTTCCCCTTCACTTTAGGTGTTTCTCTTGTATATTTCTTGTGTACTCTTGGGTACACCCTTTGATTTTAATAAATTTCGATTGCTTATTAAAAAAGAATTTTTAATGGTAATGATTTTCCCAATGGTTGAGTGGTCAATGGACAAGCTTAGCGTTTTCTTTTTTCACACTATATTCCATTGGTCGATTGTGTTAAACTTAAATGGTCTGAATATCCTTGAATTCCTTGTATCCTTAGTCAATCATGCCTAGGTGTTGCTCTTGTATGTGATCCGTGTACTTGGTCTATGCCTAGTTCGCATCAATAAAATCCTTATTTGCTGAAATCCCAAACATCAAAATTTGTAAATAGATAAAAGAATATTATGAGATTGTGCCTCTTCTTTATATGGCTTTTTCTTTTTTTATTGGCACCGGGTGTCCAGGAACAGCGTCCCGACTAATCCCGGGGGTGCACAGGTCCTCGGCAAGGAGTTTTCCGCAAGTGTACCTCGGATAATTCATGGGGAAAATCCCCTAGTCCGATGGCTCCTAGAGATTGTTTGCACCCAAGGGGATTTGAACCTTAGACCTGGGGGAGCAT